>CAUYRT010057279.1:0-31256 GCA_963574885.1 Lepilemur ruficaudatus
GACCTGTAATATCTAAGGAAATTAGTGCAGAGAGGCAGAAGGAAAATGGGAAGAGGCTAACAGACATGGAGGATAAATTTTTTTACTGTTGAGTTTTGAAAATTCTTTTTTTTTTTTTGGGGGGGGGACAGAGTCTCACTCTGTTGCCCAGACTAGAGTGCCGTGACATAAGCTTAGCTCACAGCAACGTCAAACTCCTGAGCTCAAGCAATCCTCCTGCCTCAGCCTCCCAAGTAGCTGGGACTACAGGCATGCGCCACCATGCCTGGCTAATTTTTTTTTTCTATATGTTTTTTAGTTGGCCAATTAATTTCTTTCTATTTTTTAGTAGAGACTGGGTCTCGCTCTTGCTCAGGCTGGTTTCGAACTCCTGACCTTGAGCGATCCGCGTGCCTCGGCCTCCCAGAGTGCTGGGTTACAAGTGTGAGCCACCGCGCCTGGCCTGAAAATTCTTTGTATAGTCTAGATGTTAGTCCTTTATTGAATATGTGGTTTGTAAACCTTTTTTCCCATTCTGTATCTTGTCTTTTCATCCTCTTCAAAGATCTTTTACAGAACAAAAATTTTTAATTTTGATGAAGTCCAATTAAACAGTTTTTCTTTTTATGGATTGTGGTTTTGATATCAAGTGATATCAAGTCTAAGAATTCTTTGCCTAGCCCTATATTCTGAGAATTTTACATTTTTTCTAGAAGATTTATATTCTTAAATTTTACATTTAAGTCATTGATGCATTTTGAATTAATTTCTGTAAAAGGTATGAGACTTAGGTATTGATTTATTTCTTTGCCTGTGGATATCCACTTGCTCCAGTACTGTTTGTTGAAAAAGCTATTTTTCCTCCATTGAATTGCTTTTATACTTTTGTCAAAAAGCTGGACATATTTGTGTGGGTCAGCTTCTCTATTCTGTTCCATTTATGTCTTAACCTTTGGCCAGTACCATGCAGTCTGGATTACTGTGGCTACATAAGTCTTAAAACCAGATGGATTGATTTTACATCTTTTTTCAAAACATCTTTTTTCAAAATTGTTTTACCTATTCTAGTTTCTTTGCTTTTCCATAAAAATTTTAGAATACTCTTCTCGATATATACAAAAAAATTTTGGTTAACCATTTGAATTTAGGGAAAATTGACATCTTTTCTGTTTTGAGTCTTCCAATACATGGAAGATAGATAAGTCTCCGTTTTTGTAGATATTTGATTTCTTTCATCAGTGTTTTATAGTTTTTAGCATATAAGTCCTATATATCTTTTGTTAGAATTATACTTATTTAATTTTATATTAAGCCATTGTAAATGATATTATATTTTTAATTTCAATGTCCACATGTTTATTGTTAGTATATAGACATACAATTGATTTTTGTATGTTTATTTTGTATCTTGTGACGTTGGTGAACTTACTTATTCTAAGGTTTTTTTTGTTTTGTTTTTGTTTTTAGTATTCCTTGGGTTTTCTACATAGTCATGTCATCTGGAAATAGGCACAGTTTATTTCTTTTCTGATATATATATATGTCTTTTATTTACTTTGACTTATTGCATTGGCTAGGACTTCTACTATTATGTTGAATAAGAGTAATGAGAGTAGACATCTTTTCCTGTTCCCCACCTTAGAGGGAAAACATTCAGTCTTACACCATTGTTAGCTCTGTAAGTTGCTTATTGATATTCTTTTATCAAGTGGAGGACACTCCCTCTATTTGTTTTTTTCCTAAGAGTTTTATCATGAATGGATGTTTAATTTTTCTGATGCTTTTTCTACATTAAATGATACAATTATGTGGTTTTTCTTTCTTTCTTTTTTTTTTTTTTATTTGTGTTTTTACTATCAAGGTAGTACTAAGCTCATACCTTTAGAACCCAGAAAAAACAAAATAAAGCAGCAGGAGAAGGTAAATAATTAAGAGCAAAAATTATTGAAATTGAAAGCAGAAACCAGAGAGAAAAATCAATGAAACAAAGAGCTTTGACAATTCAATAAAATTGACAAGTCTTTAGCAACATTGGAAAAAAAAAAGACAAAAATTATCAAGATCAGGAATAAAAATACGGATATCATTACAGACCCACACATCAAAAGAATTGTAAGGGAGTACACTATGAACAACTCTATATACCACAATGCCTGGCTAATTTTTCTATTTTTAGTGGAGACAGGGTCTTACTCTTGCCCAGAGTAAGAGTGCTTGGTCTTGAACTCCTGACCTCAAGTGATCTTTCTGCCTCAGCCTCCCAGAGTGCTAGGATTATAGGCGGGAGCCACTGTGCTCAGCCAAAAATTTCCTTTTCGTTCTTTTTTATATCTTATATTTCTTTCCTTACACTTTCTCTCTCAGATTTTCTATTTTTTCATTTGTTTCATTGTGTTCTTAGTTACTTGTTGAAGCATTTTTATGATAGTTGTTTTAAAATCTGTCAGCTAATTCTAAGCATCTCTCATTTAGGTGTTTTCATCTGTTGGTTGACTTTTTGGGTTCCATTTGAGATCTTGGTTCTTGTTATAAAAAGAGTTTTTTTTTTTTTAATGGAAACCTGGACATTTTGGGTATTATGTTATGAAACTCTAGATCTTATTTAACCCTTCTGTGTTAGCTAGCTTACTCTAAGGGCCACTTTGGCAGGAGAAGTCAGGGCTGCCACCTATTACTGCCAACTACAGGTAGAAATTTAAGTTTCTACTCTGCATCCATTGGCATCCATAGAGGGAGATGTTCCTTGTGATTGCTGGGTGGGGGTGAGAGTTCCAAGTTCCCACTAGGCCTCCACTTGTCTAAAAACGGGCAGGAGTACCTTATTACTGTTTCTCACATTGCCTCCACTGGTACTACTGGAGTGGTAACCTTATTACCACTGGCTGATGGTGAAAGTCCTGACTCTTCATTACCTCTATGCCACCCCAGGGCAGAGGAGGATTGGCTGCTTATTACTACCTGGTAGGAACAGAAGTTCACATTCTCCATGTGATTTCCACCAAACATTTTAGGTCCCCATTCAGTCTTTGGTGGCATTGGTGGGACTTGGGCCACAGTTTTTTAGGTGGTATTTGATTACACTGAGTGTTTATTTTCTAAAAACGTTTTCTGTCATGCTAAGCTGCTCCTTTCTTGGTCTTTTGGCTAGAGGAAGACCAGGTTTTTGTTGGGGCTTTTTGTCCATCCCCATTGGTGTTTCTGGTTTGTTGGCTTCTTCACCTCTAAGTTTGGGATATGTGAGGCAAAAAGAAACCCAGGAACTCACCACTATATTGTTTCACAGGTCTCCACCTTTCAGAGTCTTATGTTTGTTTTATATATAATATACAGAGACTTTAGTTGTCCCTAGGAGAGAGAAGGAAAGTACATTTATTCTATCTTCTTGGAAGTAGAAGTTATTTATCTATTAAAAAAAATTTTAGGCCGGGCACGGTGGCTCACGCCTGTAATCCTAGCACTCTGGGAGGCTGAGGCTGGTGGATTGCTCAAGGTCAGGAGTTCAAAACCAGCCTGACCAAGAGCGAGACCCTATCTCTACTAAAAATAGAAAGAAATTAATTGGCCATCTGTTGTTCTTATTGGCAGTCTGCCTCCCCTCACCAGAAGGAAAATCCACAAGCACAGACATAATCCCTAGCACCTTGACAAGCGCACCAGGGGCTCAGTATCCTCAGAGCTGTGTTTGCTTCTCTTGGACATTCCATGGTAGCACCCAGTTGATCATATATATTTAATTTTAGTATTTATTTCCTAATTTATTTTAGGGACAATGTCTCACTCTGTGGCCCAGGCTAGAGGGCAATGGCATGATCATAGCTCACTGCAGCCTCCAACTCCTGGGCTCAAGTGATCCTCCCGCCTCAGCCTCCTGAGTAGCTGGGACTACAGGCACGTGCTCTCATGCAGAGATGTAGAAATGGGCATCTCGCTGTGTTACCTAGGCTGATCTCAAACTCCTGGGCTCAAGGGATTAAAGTGCTGAGATTACAGGGATGAGCCCCTGTGCCCGGCCTGACCATATATGTTTAATCACTAGGCTTAAAACCATTTCGTTGTTCCTTCAAAGCCAGGAAAAATGTATTCAACTATACAAATGCATGTAGGTACAGCAAATGAGTAAAGCAACCGTGACAGCTGAGGAAGAAGAAACCTTTCAAACTGTGATTTGTAGGCCAGAAAATGGCACCAGAGCTGGGCATGGTAGCACGTACCTATAGTCCCAGCTAATAGAGAGGCTGAGGTGGGAGGATCACTTGAGCCTAGGAGTTTGAGGCCATAGTGCTTTATGATTGCACCTGTGACTATCCACTGCACTCCAGCCTGGGCAACGTAGCAAGACCCTACCTCTAAAAAAAAAAAAAAACCAAAAAACCTAAGAAACTTAAAAAAAAGAAAAGAAAAGAAAAAGAAAATGGCACCAGATTTCCCCCCTTTCTTTGGTATTGTATCAGTTTGGAGAAAGCAGCAGAAATCCTGGCTCACAGAGCCTTCAACAGTAATCAACAGTGAAGATGCTTTGTGTCTCACAGAATTAGAAGTACAGAGGTAGGTTGATTTCTGATTGATTGCCTCAGTTACTCAACTCTCACCAAGCACTCAGGTTCTTTCCATCTCCTTAAACTCTCTGTACTCTTCAGGCTGGGGTCCCTTGTGGTTGCAAGATGGCTGCCAGTAGCCACTGGGGTGATATGTTTCCACTTTCTAGAAAATAAGTCCTTCCCTTCAATGTGATTGGGTACCTTAGGTCACATGCTTATCCCTGGGCCAGTAACAGCAATGCCGTGAAGACTGACTCAGACTTTGCAGTGGGGATGAATAGGGTGAACACTCGCAGATGAAAGGGGCTCCCAAAAGAGGGAGAAAGGGGAGTAGATGTCAGGATGGCACCCTCAGCATCCACTGTAGGTGTGGCTTGTTTTAACATGAAATTTATTTTTGTTCTAGTGTCGAGGAATAACCACTTAGAATGGCTTCTGATGGGGACAGTTCTAATCTTTTTATTTTTTCAAATATGTGGGGCTCTTTTCTTCTAGAAAAGAATATTTTAAATTACTGCCTTTATCTTGGCCTTGTTATCAGTCACGTGATCTGGCAGCTGAAGAAATACGGCCCATGACTGCAGACTTGGATGCTTATATAACGGGCTTTGGTTTCCATAGTTAGTCTTAAATGAAGAGTGTGTGCTAGGGATTTGGAAAAGCTCTAATATAAATTTTCAAAGAAATAACATTGCTTAGACCTTAGATTATGAAGAACAAGTCGACTGGTCTTGGGAGGCAGAGCAAAGCCTCTGGCTGAGCTCTGGAAAGCCTCTAGACTTTTTTTTTAATTCCTGTTTTATTACAGCAGAAGTGTCAGCCACTGTCTTGATGGATGCTGTGAAATTAAAAAAAGAAAAACTCTCAAGATGGAATAGAATTTGGTTCACTGCAGGAAAATTATAAAACGGAAGATGCAAGTAAATGTAGAGCTATAGAAAGGCCTGGAAAGAGAGCTGCCTGTACTTCTGCAGCAGAGAAGGGAGCTCTGCAGGGGTAGAGGGAGAGGATGTGGGTTGGGATGTGGCATGTGGTGGGGACGGGGAAAGCGGGAGCCCAGGCGACCTCAAGCTGCACCTGTAAAGAGGATATGTATTTGTGAGTTGGTAGTGTAATGAAACATTAATAAAAAGTAGGGTCTGTTTATCAGCAATAAATAGACAAGTGAAATTGCAGTATTAGACTTGATGGCTTAAGAATCCTTCCATCCCATGTTGGCTCTTGAAAGCTCTGGGGTGAAGGGCTAGAGAAAGAGGCTGGGATTTCTGAAAATGTCGAGTCACTGTCCTTCCAGACAGATACTGGATGTATGTCATTTTCTTATTTGCTTTCCCTTCCTCCCCTTATTGTCCCTCCACTCCGTTTATCTCCCCGAGTTATGTGTATTTCGTGTGGCCTGCTGCCTTGCGAGGCTGCCACTCCCGGGATTGCCGGGTCGTGGACTTGGATCGTCCAGCCACCCTGCTAGACTTGGGCCCATGGCCACTGACGGCCCCCGCCCACACCGTCCTCCTCAGTGTCAGGGCCCCTGCTGCTCTGCGGCCTCCCTGCTCCTTTGAGAATAAAACTGAGTGACATGATACACCCAGGACAAGAAAAGACGCCCTTTGAAAACCAAGTAGTGGAATTGAAAAATGACACTTGTCTTTTCTGGGGTGTACTTTTAGAAGTTAAATTTCTTTTTATTTTAGGGTTAAGGGTAAGTACTTGGAATGCTTTTTCTGATGGTAACTGTGTCATCATCATCTATGCCATCATGTCACAAATTTGGGAGAGCTGCAGTCCAGCATGACAGCTTTTTCCACTTAAGTGTCTGTGGTTGTGTGCTGCAGTCAGGGAGCAGCGGCGGATGCAGCCCATAGTACTTGCCTTTGCTTCAGTAAAGGTCCATTTACTGCTACCAAGAGGAGATGTTTGGAAAAGTTAGCAAACATGTGTTCCTCCCCTTTTTAGATATGTGGTCGTGGTAATCATTTCCTCCAGATAACAAATGGGGATGCTAATAATGCTTGCCAGCCTTCAGTCCTTGCCATCTCAGTCAAAACCCTTTGGGGATCGAAGGCACCCCTGCATCCTGCCCCTCCCTCTACCACCCTCGTCTCCACCCTCCTCGGCTCCCCTTCCTTCCTGGAGCCGCTCCAGTCTGGATATCTCCCTTGCCCTCCTCTGACCTTGTGACCCCGCTCCGTACATTTGTGTTGAATCAATGACTCAGCTGCCTCGGCCACCAGGCCTCGCCGTGGCCGCAGCTGCCCTCTGCCAGGTGCTATGCTTCACTGTTCCTGATTCAGGCCTCCCTCCTCCTGGGCTCTGTGACTGCACACCTGCTGTTCACCACTCCCCTTTCTGGCCACTCCACCTGGGATTCCTTTGTTCGTCCTCCTGTGTCCATCTCGTATTTGAGGGCGTCCCTCGGGGTCCTGACCGGGGCCTCCTCAACAGCTGCCCTTGACTGTCTTCCTCAGAATTCGCACTCAACTCGTCTAAAATGCAACGTCTCGCCTTCCCTGCCCCCGCTGCCCCTCCAGGTATTTGTGTCCCCCTGAAGAGTACCCTCAGTTGCCAAAGCCAGAAACCCGGGTGGCATCAAGGCCTCTTTCCTTTCCCTTGTTTCCCACACTGAATTCATCACCAAATCTTGACCTGTCTACCTCCTAAATATCTCTGCAATCCTCCAGTTTTCCCCAGCCAATGCCTCCCTCTTCCTTTGCAAAGAACCGAGTCTTCGTCCTGCACTCCTGTCGCCGGCCTGGAGATCTGCCTGCCTCCTTTCTGCCCTCAAATCCATTCTCTCCGCTAAGCCCGAAGGATCCTCCCAAAACCCAATTTGTGTTGCCGTGCCACTCACTGCTTGGCATCTTTTGCTGTCTCCCTGTTTCCTCCAGAGAAAGCCTGAGGTAAAGCTTCATGTGGCTTCAAGACTCAGTTGCTACACGTCTCCACGCCTCTCTTCATTCCTCTCTCTCCTTCTCTGCGCCAGCTACATGGATCCGGACCTCCTTACGGGGTGCTTTCCACCTGCTGGTCCTTCTGCACGGATCTTCTTTCCTCTCCTTCCTTGTCCTCACCCTCGTCTGATTGTCCTTCGGGTCTCAGCTTTCTGTGTCACTCCCACTGAGAACCCCTCCCAGACCCTCAAACAGAGGAGCCCTTTCTGGAGGCTTCCATAGGAGCCTGTGTTTTAGGAAACATAGTTTATTATATGTGCAGATTTCCATCTTTGGATCAAATTCAAAGTTTAAGAATCTGCTGTGTTTAGGAGGTCTTGTTTTCTTAAACGCAACACTCCTTGAACTTCAAATAGGATTCTCGACTACAGCCCTTTCTGGCTATTCTTAGCCCTTGCTTTCACTATTTTTTAAACGTGGTGCATACTCCATACATCCACTGGGCAGCCAGGCTTCCTCTTTGGGAAGTAATAATTTTAGTAAGTCAAGGGAATGGTTGAGAGGATAAAGTGGACATGTCAGATCAGGGTTTGATGAATCAGCCAGCCCAGCCTGAAGCAGGAAAGATTATCAGCTGCATACTTCACATTTTCTTCTCCAGTTGACCATTAAGAATGGCATATTATACAAGTGGATTTTTTACAGCATGTGAATCAATTTGTGACGATTCTGTTTCTATAGGTTTTTTTTTTCCTTTAATACCATTAAACAAAAGAAAACTAGTCATGATTTTCTTCTGTAGAAGTAAGGAGAAAGGGGCCCAGTTCTATAGCTTTCTGCTAATGTGAGAATTTGAGAAAACGGCAATTTTGGTCTTGGGGTATGTATGTGTGAGTGAGACCTCCAAAAGGTGATGTCAACATGCAGGGGGTCAGGTGGCTTGCCAGGCTGCACCTTCTGTGGACTGGCACTGCGACAAGTCACAGGTGGTCAGTGTGGTGGGTCCAGCAGGCCCCTTTGATCTGGTCTTCGGCATCTTTGGGCTCTGATTCAACCCAAAGAAACTACAAGAGGAAGAACTGGAAAAGGACACTTAACTCAGATTCTGCCTCCTATGAGACAAAAATCTCTGAATGCATAATGAAAATAGATCAGAACATGCAGGGGGCCATGGGGTCCTCGGAGACCCTCCTCAGGGAGGGTGCTCAAGAGGAAGTTTCTTGTTTCTGCAGCAGGACATTTGTGCCAGAATGACCCACATGTCTGCTCTGTGGTGGGCTTCCCCTGCCCGAGGGAAGGGCCAGAGTTGAGAAATGTTGAAACAGAAGCATATTGAGTCATCTGTGTGGGCGAGACTCATGAATCTTCAGGGGCGACTGCCCCCTCCAGGGTGATGGTCAGGTGACAGAGGGCCCAGGGGCCAATCCACAGGGCTGGCCAACCACCCATGACCACTGGAGGTTTCTGATTCAAGTGGGACGTGACCCAGTTAGGCTAACATTAACACTGAATCTTTGTTAAAAATAAACGTCATAGATAAATGTTGGAATAGACTGTGGTTGGCATATATATGATACACAAAGAGAGCCAAATCTGAAATGATTTAATGTAAAATTTATCTCTGAGGATAGGCTTTTTGTTTTTTGGGTTTTTTTTTTCTTTCTTTCTTTCTTTTTTGAGACAGAGTCTCACTGTCTTGCCTGGGCTGGAGTGAGTGCCGTGGCATCAGCTTAGCTCACAGCAACCTCAAACTCCTGGGCTCAAGCAATCTTTCTGCCTCAGCCTCCCGAGTGGCTGGGACTACAGGCATGTGCCACCATGCCCGGCTAATTTTTTCTGTGTATTTTTAGTTGTCCAGTTAATTTCTTTCTATTTTTAGTAGAGACGGGGTCTTGCTCTTGCTCAGGCTTGAACTCCTGACCTTGAGCAATCGGCCCTCCTCGGCCTTCCAGAGTGCTAGGATTACAGGCGTGAGCCACCGTGCCCAGCCTGTTTTTTATCTTTTTATTTGTCTGCAAAGACTGTGTATGATTTACAAACTAAAAAAATAATCACAGGGTTTTTTTTGTTTTGTTTTGTTTTTAAAGAAAAGATAGTCGATAAGGTTTGAATGTCCTCTCCAAAACTCACTTTTAAATGGAATTGCCCTTGTGACAGTGTTGAGAGGTGGGACCACTGGGAGGTGATCAGACCATGGGGGCTCTGCCCTCATGAATGGATGAATGTCGTCATCACCAGGGTGGGCTTGTCACTGTGAGAGTGGGTTGTCACAAAAGTGAATCGGACCCTCTCTGCCTCTCACGCTCATCCCCTCTGGCCCTTCTGCCTTCTGCCATGCAGTGACGGGGCGCGGAGGCCCTCGCCAAATGCTAGCGCCCCGCTGTTGGACCGCCTAGTCTCCAGAACTGTGAGAAATACATTTCTTTTCTTTATAAATTAGCCAGCTTCTTGTATTTGTGTATAGCAACACAAGGCACACTGAGACAAGCAGTCTTGAAGGAAAGGCTGGAGAGGGGAGACCCACTGGGAGGTGAGGGAGACAGCCCCGGTGAGGGCGCCTGGGGCGTGGAAGGCGGCGGGAGAAGTGGATTTTAAGCGGAGCCCCAGGGTTAGGTGCGAGGGGAAGGGGAGACAGGGAGGAACTGAGATGGATGAAGGGAAGGGGTGGGGAGAGGGAGTGCCTGCGGGCACAGAGGGCGTGAGGGCTTAGGGACACATGCACCCAACCCTCAGCGCACAACCAGGGCCCTCAGGTGGAATCTGAGAGAATTTCCCCACCAAAAGGCAGGGTGGTGAGCGGGTAAAGAGATAAACCTGGGAGCCACGCCACCTGGGGTTCAGTCTTCACTCTACTACCTACTGGCTGCATAACCTCAAACAAATTACTTGACCTCTTTTGTGCCTCAGTTTCCTCATCTGTATACTGGGGAGACTAATAGCACCTGCCTCATGGGGTTGT
Source organism: Lepilemur ruficaudatus (assembly GCA_963574885.1). NCBI lineage: Eukaryota > Metazoa > Chordata > Mammalia > Primates > Lepilemuridae > Lepilemur > Lepilemur ruficaudatus. The sequence continues at coordinate 10,365 of CAUYRT010057279.1, forward strand.
TATATGGATAGCATTAAATGAGTTAATATTTGTAAAGAGGTTAGCACAGAGCCTGGCATCTAGTAAGCTCTGTATAATTGATGATAAAAATAGAAACTAGAGTGTGAAGCGCTTGAAGGCCTGCGATGGGTGTTTAATCTGTCTGTCTCCAAGCACCTCACATAGTGCCAGGCAGCTATATTTTAGGCACTATGTATATAGCTGTCAAATGAATACACATGGCAGTTAGGTTTTTAGGGGTTTTTTTGTTTGTTTGTTTTTTAGCACTCCATGAGTTAAACAGACCTCAGATGGCTTTGTTTCCTATGTGTGGAAAAAACCTCCACCTCATTTCAAGTTCCAAATAACCAAGTTTATAAAGAAATTTTGGTACACGACTATTTCATCAGATGTAGACTGCTGATATTATAAAAACTTACAGAAACTGCAGTGCCTTGTACCTCCATGTGATGGATGGTGTGGGAAAGCATCAACCAAGAAACGAACAGGACTCAGAAACATTGTTGACAAGGTTCTGGCGGGGTTACTGCGGATCAGGGGCGAGCACTGCTGAGAACCCAGAAAATGCAGGAAGCAACTTAGTTTTGTATTCTGAATGCAAATTGATAAGATCTAAGGTCCGGGGACTCCATCTGGTAAGGTGTTTTCCAAAAGGCCCTTTCAGCTGTCATGTCCCAGCTGGAGCGTGAGGCGGCCCTCCGAGCGGGGAAACAAGGGAAGATGAATGCAGGCACAGTATTTTTAGAATACATTGTTCTCTAAGTTTTAGAAATAGCCAACCTAGATGGAAATGTGTTTTCGGAGACACTCTTTGTGCTACTTAAAAGATTGGTATCTAGAAATAGAAAACAAAGTGTGTTTTCTTTGGTAATCAAATTTCTTGTTGTTTCACCCAGAGGTGATCAGGGACCATCTATTTTGGGCTACTAGAGTTGGCATAAGAGCATCTTTAAGGCAACAGAGCGTGGGCATTGTGGAAGTGAGCTAGCAAAATCAGAGCTCTTTAGTTGCAGTCAGGGTACACAAATAATAGGAGAAGTTAACATTTAGCTTTCACTGTGTGGACTTGGCATGTGTTTTCTCCTGTAATCCTTTCAACAATCCTGAGAAGTTGCTATTGTCACTGTCCCCATTTTACAGATGATAAAAATGAGCCTGGAGGAGGTGAAGAAACTTGATCAAGGCTGTAACTCTACATGGCCAAAATGAATCCAGAGACTGTCACTAAACCATACTCTGTGTAAATTTGCCTGGAAAAAACTCATCGAACATATGTTATTTTTATTTTAAGTAAACCAGATTTTTATCTTCTCATCCACACTTGTAAAGAAGAATTATGTAAGTTCCCAATAAAAGACCTCTGATTCTGTAGGTACAGGACACTCAGGTGCTCTTTTGTAATCCCCAGGAATATACGGAATGAAGTAGCCTCACAAAAGGCTGCTCTTACGTCGGCAGGAGGTGAATGAGGCTTGATTCACTGCAATTAAGATAAAAATAAAGCTCTTTTAGTGGTTTTACTAAATAAAGAACTGGATACCTGCTGATAATAATTAGTGTTCCGTTCAGCCTTTTGGAAAAGCCACTCGTACGTCAAGCGTACTAAGATGTCTTAGTGGGAGACTTGAATGGCAACTGTTCAACTGTGCCTTCTCCCTCCCGCATGGCGCCACAGTGCATAGCGCTGAGCTCTGCGCTGGGGGTCGGGCGGGGCGGGGGCAGACTACTGTTTATAAAATTAAGACGTCTCAACTTTTTAAAAATTGGAGGATTCACTATTTTCAAGCAATACCAGGAGAACGAGAATCTTTGATGGAAGAGGTGATAAAGTTTCCCTCCTGCTTCCACCTTGAAAGTGTCTTACTACGTGTACAATACAGTTGGCCAATATGTGCTTGGGAAACTGAATCGAAGGTAGAAAATGAGGCTGCGTTTAGGTATGAGTTTGCAAGTTTGAGTCTTAGAATTATGCCTCAATTTGGGTAGGGTTGAGCTGGCTTCAAGGCAGAAGAAACTGCTTTCATGGAATAAATTCTGGGGAGTTGGGAAGACCAGATTCCCCTCAATTAAAATTCTTCTGTTACTTTTTCTGTCTGTAATTTATGACTTGGTGAGAAATGGGGAACTTGGGACATGGAATCAGAAAACCTGTGTTCTAAACCCTCCACCTCTCATTCTGCCTTTACTAAGGTTGTTGTGTAACCTTAGACAGGTCACTTAACCTCTCTGAGCCTGTTTCTAAATCCATGCATTCAGTAAATGCTACTGAGGGCCTACTATGTGCTGGGCACTGGGTATCAAATAAGGTGGTGTCTGTGAAAATAATTTGTAAATAAATTCTATAATAATTTCCTTATTAAATGAACTTTCCCTGTTAAAATGCAAATACTTTTGGAGGGCAGCACTTTAAATAGTAATCTGTTCTTAGGAATGCTTCTTTGCTTTTTAGAGCTTTGACAGGGATGGGAAGTGGACTGGATACCAGTCCCTGGGATCGCTAAAGACAGATTTGGTCCCCAGCTGGATCTGAGGAGGGATGTTGTATGGGGAGAAGGGTGTGAAGTTAGTCCACACACAAGTTCTGTTTGAAAATACCACCATATAATTTCGTGTGTACAGGAGCCCATCCAAAGCAGCAAAAACCGCAAATCAAACAGCTTACACATGCTGTGAATCCATCCCCAGCAATTTCTACAAATGTGTCCCTTTGGAATAAACAACACCCAGGTCTGGAAGTTCTCTAGTCATTTTCACCTCCTTTAATAATTAACTCTCATTAATTGTTGCTGAACTTGCAGCCCATTTTCGGTGTGTACACTAACCCTAACCCTAACCCTAACCCTGTAAAACCCTCATCTGGTGTTTTCCTCCAGCCCCGTTTTCTAATTTCTACCTTTCTGTCCAGTTGTGTTTGTGTTCCTATGCTCCTTTGAGGCATGAAGTAGAATTTTAAAAATATTAAATGAAAGACATAAATAAAACTCCCTTGGGTTGAAGAAGGAATTGTTATGGACCCAAATGGGAAATGTTAAGACTGTTTTAAACATACTGTGTGTTGTACTGTTAAACATTATTATGTAATGGACAGATTACTGACCTTGGAAAGTCTGGGTTCATTTTCAATAGTGCAAGTTACCAGACCCAAGGCCACTAGGGTAACACAGAGATCCTCAAAGCAGTGGAGAGCAGGTGATACTGCATTTTTATTTCAGCATTTCACAGTGGAAATCTAGGCAACTCCTGGGCTCTGGGGAAAGAAGATGAATAAGATGCAGTCTTTGCCACTGTGCTAGCACAGCTTCAGTGTCATCGGAGAGTGTTCTACCAGACATCTTTATTCATTTCTTTAGTCACTCAACGAACCTCGTCTTGGGGACTTCCCAAGGAGTTTGGCCTTGATTCTTCAGGCAGTGAAGGTTTTGGAAGAGGGATATGATCTGATTGAAATAGTCTTTCAAGAAGGTCAAGGACTGAGGGAATGACTTAGTGAAGTTAGGGCCTGATGGCCGGGAAATCAATTAGGAAGTGAGGGAAATCTCCCAGGGAGATCATCTGCTCATGAAGTAACACTATATATTAAAATGTATGTTCTCTCTCACCGTGAGCAGAAGGAGAAAATCCAGAAAGAAAATGCAGCACTGGTTTTTGGAATAACGCTATAGGACTAATTTCAGTTCAGATATTACCAAATAGACCCAGTGGCTCAATTCTGGTATAGATTTTTGCTGTCTTATTGCAGGTGAGACCAGGCTGGGTATGATTTCTCTCCTTGGTTCAGATGGAGAGATGGAGGAAAACGTGACATGCTAGTTATCTATAACAATATCACTACAAATTTAGAGTGTTAAAACAACACACAGTTATTATGGTACCATTTTTGTGGGTCAGGAATGTGACACAGCTCAGCTGGATCTTCTGCTTCAGGGTCTCACAAGGCTGCAATCAAGGCATTGGCCAGAGCTGTGGTATCATTTGAGGTTTGACTGGGGAAGAATGTTTCCAAATTCATGCGGTTATTAGCAGCATTCAGCTATTGTGGTTGTAGGCCTGAGGGCCTCAGTTTCTTGTTGGCTGTTGGCTGGAGGCGACCTTCAGCTCCTTGTCACGTGGGCCTCCCAACATGACCTCTTGCTTCTTCAATTCCAGCAAAGGAGAGAGTTGCCTCAAAATATGGGTACATAGCCCAGTCTTATGTAATGTAATCATATGCACGTAATCACATACACCCTGTCACCTTGCTGTATTCTCTGTAGCTATAAGCACATCACAGCCTGCATTGGCCCTGCAAGGGCATGGGCACCAGGAGGCAGGGGTCCTGGAGGCACCTTAAGAGGCTGTCTGCCCTCTGCAACGTGCAGTGATTTCATGAAGGATCCCAGAAAACCCTGCTGTTGTAACAAAACCACTCTCTTTTTCCCTCTACTACATATAATCCTAGGAAATGGATCCAGTCTTCCCACCCCCTAATCCTTCCAGCTGGTTGTTTTCAGCCCTGCTGCAAGGTGGTGGCAAAACCTGTTTCATTATCTGTTGGCTGGAATCCTGGTGGCAGCAGCAATGGGTATTGGTTTTATTTCTGTTTCCTTTTTTATTTCGTTTCATTTCATTAAATATTATCTTCTCTGCCTGAAAGACTTTGTAACTTTTATTTGTTTTTAAATAGTCATTGAGGAAAATTAACAGAGGCAGGCAAGATTCCAGACAACATGCTTAGAAGGTTTCAGGTGGCAATTTCAAGCGTTTCGTTTATTAATTTAATGATAAGTCATAAGAAAAGAAGCTTAATGGCTCGTAGAAAAGCTAATCCTGGCACCATGATGGATCCACCTTGTCTATATCTCCATCTCAATTTCCCTACCTATTAATATAGCATCCATACTAACAAGATATTCCAAAGGGAACTCATAATTTTTTAACATAAAATGGAAATCCTACACGAGAGAAATTTATTTGCATTTGGCACTGTTGAGCAGAACTTTGCCATGAAGCTTTAAATAATTGTCATGCAGTAAGTGCCTACCATGTGCCAGGTACTCTGCTTGTTTTCATTTCTTTTTCTTTTTTTCTCTTTTTGAGACAGAGTATGACTCTGTTGCCCAGGCTAGAGTGCCGTGGAGTCAGCCTAGCTCACAGCAACCTCAAAATCCTGGGTTTAAGCGATCCTCCTGCCTCAGCCTCCCGAGTAGGTGGGACTACAGGCATGTGCCACCATGCCCGGCTAATTTTTATATATATATATATATATATATATATATACTTTTTTTTCTTTTTGAGACAGAGTCTCACTCTCTTGCCCGGGCTAGAGTGAGTGCCGTGGCATCAGCCTAGCTCACAGCAACCTCAGACTCCTGGGCTCAAGCAATCCTTCTGCCTCAGCCTCCCAAGTAGCTGGGACTACAGGTATGAGCCACCATGCCCGGCTAATTTTTTCTATATATTTTTAGTTGGCCAATTAATTTCTTTCTATTTTTTCGTAGAGATGGGGTCTTGCTCTTGCTCAGGCTGGTTTTGAACTCCTGACCTTGAGCGATCCACCCGCCTCGGCCTCCCAGAGCGCTAGGATTACAGGCGTGAGCCACTGCGCTCGGCCTTCATTTCCTTTTCTTACACATCTTGACAATGACCTCAAAAGGTAAATTTTATTATCTTCATTTTGCAAATAACGAGTCTGAGATTCAGAGATGTTATTTAATGAGTCCAAGACCACACAGCTATGAGTCAAGATTCTGCCTGACTCTATGTCCTATTAATTTGCCATTGCACCAGGAATTTTGGAACTAAGCCAATGCCTTGCTCAGTTGCCATTTATGTATTATTTTTCCTGAAATCAGTGGCAGTTTTCTAGAAGTCAGAAGGGGAAGAACTTAAAGCGAAACTTCTTCTTGTGTATCCTTGCTCTCTAGGAAAAAGTATTAAAGCAGAGACAAAGGTTGAATTGCATGATGATTTCACCTTTAACATATGAAATACATATCCACATTATGGAATACAATGCAGCAGTAAGAAAAAGAAAGAGAAAGAAAGAAACAAAGAAGGTCTAGGATGAAAATATTGCCAAAACGTATTGTTAGATTTTAGAAAACAAGTTACAGAAATTTAAGTGTGATATCATTTGCATGCTAAACCAAGCCACCACAAAGCAATTCCATTTATTCTTCAAAGATACATAGATGCATAGAAAGGGGTCTGAAAGGATAACACCCTAAATTCATTAAAATGTTTCCTTTTGAAGAGGGAGCCTGGTATTGGTCCCAGTGGCTGTTTGGGGGGGACTGTAACCTTTAACATTCTAAGTTTTTACAAGGAGAAAGTATTCATATCTTACTTGTGTAATTAGAAGTTATTTTTTGAAAAAGTAAAATATGGAACATAAAGCCAGCCTACCTCATGACTAGCCACAGCCAAAAGTTTTGCAGTTATTTATAAGTCATTTTAGCAGTAAAGAAAAAGGATGAACTAAAATACTATGTCACCAAGATAACTTTTTCCTACAGAGATTTCTAAGTCAGCTGGGGCTTTGATGCCTGGCCATTGTCTGAACAGGGTGCTTGCTCAGGCGTCAGCTATGGCCACTCTAAGCGAGTTCCGTGATGAGCCACGCTGGGGACAAAGGGAGGAGTGAGCAGCTCTGTTTCCTTCCAGACATCTCTGCTGTTCATCACCTCACCTTAAGTTGGGTAATCCTCCAGGGCTAGATGATGGTGTGCGGGGTGGGAGGAGGTGAGGGGGTTAGTTGATGGAATAGAGGGGCAAGAAAAGAAACTCTTCTTTGAAGGTAAAGGCATTGGATTCTAGACATCTGGTAGGGATCATTTGATGTCCAGGCTGATTAATTTATTTGGGCATCAGTCTAAGGAGACAGGTAGGGATCCCCTGGTGGGTCAAATCACTTAATTCTTAGGAGAAATGGCATGAGAGTGCTTAACTATTTTTCTAGCTCTTGGAAAAAGATGCAAAATTAGCCAGGTCCCTAGCGGTAAGATCCAAGATAGATCTGCTGGTTGCATTGTGTAATTTTTTTCTAACTTGCATTAAAATAAATACAAAAATACAAAAAAAATTATTTTTATAAATAATAAAAATATACTTATCCACATGTATCTTAAAAATCTCATTTGACTAGTGGTAGTGCATGGGCTGTGCATGGGGAAACACTGCCAGAAATGAGATGAGCTTCAGCTTTCAGGAGGTACTGAGTTCAAATCCTGCCTCCACAACCAACTTGGTAATGAGAGGGCTTAACCTTCTTAGCCTCAATTTCCTCACCTCAAAGTGGGCTTACTTTGGTCCTACCTCATAGAGCAGTTGTATTAAATATCACCTAAGCTAATGTCTATAAAGCATAATGCATAGTGCCTACAAAATGTTAGCAAAAGAAAAAGATCTTTTGAAATTATAAAACAAATGTCAAGACCATGATTAGATAAATATAACCTCTGTAAAATATGCTGCCATCTTTTAGTGATGGTTCAGTGCTCAACTTCTTGTTTTGGAAATTTGTATGTGTATGTGGTTTTTTTTCCCCCCTAAGCTGTTCTCTTTTGGTCCCTTTTTTATTCACACTTCGGCTGTAATTCATAGAATTACTTATTGCAAATCAATCTGATGTCTGAAAAAGGTAAAGCACAGAGTCAAAGTGATTACATAGCTACTCCGAAATGCACAGAATCACACTCAAGAATTTTTCTAATTAAATAGTCTTTGTGGGGGTGAGGTCTCTGAGTATGAAACTATGTAACTAAAGCCTTGACAACATCTCATCACATTGTGGGTGCTTACATTTAAATTTTGTTTCAAATACATCTGCTCTGGCCCTTACTGCTTGCCAGGTTAACTGTGTACAGGGAAAAGCAAAGTTTGTTGAGCTACTCAGCTTGTAAGTGACTGCCTTGATGGAGAGAGTGGAGTGTGAGCTGTGCAGAGTTGATGGCAGCTGACTGGGTAAGTTGAGTCTAAATGGGGGACATCCAAGACCTCACGTAGCACCAACAAACAGGAGTGTGTGCTGTGGCTGAAAAGGAGATTTGGCTGGAGAAGCTCACCTGATAATAAGCCAGTAAGTTCTTGCCACCTCTTTAGAATTCCTGCCTGAGTAGCTGGTGGCATTAACTCGAGCTTTTCTCGCCATTGCTGCTTTAGAGAAAGAGTCAAGCCAAGGTTGATCCTTCATCTTTCTCTTGCATTGAGATATCACAGTGGGCATATCTGGGGATCTTAATAATTTGTCATCCTGTTTTTCCCTGATCTGGAATAGTACAGATGATGAGCAGGAGGTACTCGTGTATTTGTGGCAAAGAGAAGGGGGTTCTCACACTTTTGCACCCCAGAGTGCTCATTTAAGTATTCCAAAGATCAGGTAGATATATTCTGGGGCTACAGTCTTGGCTTGGCATTGCCTAACTGTGTGTATGTTAATGACAGGAACTTTGCTGTTTTGATGTTACAGTTTTTGAAAACCTTTTCTATCCCAATAAATCTTCCTGAGCATGAAATTTAGTAAAGCAACATCCTAGAAATTCTTACCTAAAAAAAAAAATTTGCCTTTATGTAATGAAAGAAATGAAAAAAGAATTTTTAAAATTTTTGAACAAGTAGTATTAATTTTATAATATATCGGTGGGTGAATTTTCAAATGTTCTCCTGGTTGCTGTTTCAGCCATTCAGAAATAGGATTCGTCTTCTCAGTTTTAACATTAGGTGCATAGAAGAGGTGCCCCAAAATGTGAGTCAGGACAAAGCTGGGCTTCCATCTTGATGTCTCAAACTTTTATTGATTGTTTATGGTGCTTACTCATGGCACTGCACGGAGTCCCTCGGCAAACACGCCCTTCTAACCTCATGTGAGAGATGACATATAAACAATGAACTATCGCTCAGGGAATGTGTGTTGTAACAGAGATATTTTAAAAAGCAGATGTTTGATGGGAACGTACTTGGAGCCTCAATCTTCTTATCTGTAAAGTGTGGGAAATGGACAAATCTCTGTCTGCTCCTTTCCAGCTTTGAAGCTCTGGGAGCCCATAGAAATGCAGGCCACCTCTTGTCCTAGAACCATTTGTTTTGCATAATCATCGAATAGTAAATACACTGTTGGACACGGTAAATATTTACAGCCTCCTGGCTGAGGGTGTTCTTTCCTGTTGTTGACCATTGCAGGCTGGCCGTCCTAGGCAGTGCATGCACTTTTTCATCAAGTCTAGCACAGAAACTGTGAACCTCTCATTTGAAGAACATCTGCAATGGTCTTAAAAAGTAACCTCTTTGCCGCAAAATGCTAAAAATATCCACCTTAGAACAAGGTGGGCTGCCAGAGCTTTGTCTCATCCCCCACTTCCTCCAGCCACTTAAAAGAAAATGCAGAGGATGACACATTTCCAAGATGAGATAATGCCTGGTATCTGGTGGCTGAAGTCATCTCCAAGAGGCTTCCTGTCAGATGAAACATTTCCGGGCCTGAGAGCACCAGGATCCTGCCCGGTTGTACCACTTTTTTTCCCAGATTTTGCAACCCTAGGAACCAGGCTCACTTATACTCCTCTGAGTGAGAAGAGCGGTCACTCCCTTTCTCAGGGGGTTATGGGGTAAATGTGATCAGATTCTAAAGGAGGGCAGCGTAGCTCTCTAGGGTTAAAATGCAATGATGAGCTTCTAATCCCCTTGGGATGTGGGGAGAGGGTGCAGATTGTAGAAGGTTTGATTGGGTAACCAAGACACCTCATTGTTCTTTGTTTTGTGGTTTTATATTTTCACTAAACTTTAATTTTGGAATAATTTTAGATTTACAGAAAAGTTGCAAAGATAGTACAGAGAGTTCCTGTATACCCTTCACCCAGCTTCCCCTGATGTTAACATCTCATATAACCAAGGTGCGTTTGTCAAAATCAAGACAGTAAACATTGGTATGGTACTGCTGAGGAAATGGCAGACTAGTTGGACTTCACCACACAGTCTTCCTTAAAAAACAAAATTTTAAAAACAACTAATGCACCCCTCACACACACATATACCAATGCACAAATATAAATGTATACTCTGACCTTTAAAATGTGTATATGCAAATGCACAAGTTTCTTTTATGTAAATAGCTCTTATGTTCTCCTGCCTTTTGAGACAGGTTATACACATTCTCATTCGCCTTTTTTGGATGACTCACAGTGACCATGCATCATTATACTTTGCTGTATTTTGTTGATCTCTCAGTGTTTTAGGGCTGTTTGGCCCCAGGAATTTGTGCTTTTTGAGTTTTTGTAGCACCTCTCTCATTACTCTCTCTCAGACAACTGCCAGCTGTTGTTTCTCTCTCTCTGCCATCAGCATTTTTGTCTGGGGCAGAACTCCTTCCCATGTCTAAACTGCAGCTGCTAACCTGTTCAGATGTTCTAACTATTCTAACTTTTTAGAATCATGGAAGGAAAAGTACCTGTAGATGAGGTACTCGGACAACATTAATGGATAGATTTTATATTTTTTCAAAAGTCCTTTTATTTTATTTCCCAGTTTTTGACCAGATTTTGATTTAAAACAATGGAAAGTGAAGTGATGATTTAAGTAATAGAATTAGATTTTAATAGCTAAAAATATGGGAATGAATACCTGTCTTAGGTAGAGATTTGTGCCCTCAGAATTCACGCTAGGCCAGGCATGGTTGCTCATGCCTGTAATCCTGGCGCTCTGGGAGACTGAGGCGGGAGGATCACTTGAGGTCAGGAGTTGAAGACCAGCCTCACCAAGAGCTAGACCCCGTCTCAACTAAAAATAGAAAGAAACTAGCCTGACAACTAAAAATAGAAAAAATTAGCCGGGCATGGTGGCGCATGCCAGTAGTCCTCACTACTTGAGAGGCTGAGGCAGGAGGATCGCTTGAGCCCAGGAGTTTGAGGTTGCTGTGAGCTAAGCTGATGCCACAGCACTCTAGCCGGGGCAAGAGAGTGAGACTCTGTCTAAAAAAAAAAAAAAAAAAAAAAATTCACTCTAGTTTTATGTTCTTCCATTGTATTTAAATTATCTTTTAACTCTAAACATTTATCTATGTAAAATTTTAAACTATTTTCCCCCACAGTGTTTTTTATGCTTTAAAAAAATTTTTTTCATTGTAGAAAAGTTGAAAAATATAGATTAGAAGGGTTTTTTTCTACACCATTATTTTTAAAGGCTACATAATATTACATTTTATCACCATATGTAGCCCATAGAGTGTGATATGTAAGTTGTTTCTGTCTCTTAGAAATAGACATGTCCTATGATGACCAGTCTTCCTTTGCGTACAGTTTACTTTTGCACACATCCAAGAGGCTATATTCCCAGGACTGGAATTACTGAGTAAAAAATAAGCACTTTGATGGTTCTTAATGGCCATTTCGACGTTCAGCAGTGTGTTAGAAACATGTGGTTTTCTGGCTGCTGAAGGCAGCTTAGAATCCTGAAGTTCTCGAGTGGAGTTGTTCAAGTGGCCGGGTGCACACGACAGCAAAGGAAACAGCCCTGGCTTGACCAGAGTCGCTGGTCTTTAATTCATGCTGGGGTGCATTCGAACAGTCAGAAATGAGCATTTTCAGGTGACTTATTGGCTCCCGGGAGGAAACCGTTTGTTAGGACCTGTTGCCGGTTGCTGTGACCTCACCCGCTGGAGTGATGGCCTTGGAGTGGAGGGTTTGCCGCGGGGCCTCCCTCCGCAGGCCTGCGCCGCTCAGCGTTCCTCGCCCTCCGGCTTCAAGGCAGCTTCACACGGTAGCCTGTTTCACGAACAGTCACCCTCGTCCACTCCCACTGGTTATTATTGGGCCATCTTTTATCCTCGTGTTTTCTGCCAGATGGACTGTCAGGCAAAACTTCTTGGCAAGTTTTCTAGCCAGTTAAAGATGGAAAACTAATTCCGCTGAGCAGTCAGTTCTGGTTAGCTCAGCTGGTGGGATCGCGGGTTAACGCAAGGGCCACGAGGCAAGGGTTAGACCCTGCACGAACTCGGTCGGCGCGCTCTTCTCGGAGCGTGGTAGCAGAGTGGAGACGTGTCTGGATTCTTTGCTCCCTCTCTCTTTTTATCATTTAGATGCTTTTCTAGGATCTAAGAGTCACCATTCTTTTTAAGCAACAATTTAGCATCAGTCTTTTCAAAAGCTAAAAAGACGTTTTCTGAACCTTCTCTCTGTGATCCTGACTCTTCACTTTCTTGAGGAAACCATTTGTTTATCAAATAAAGTCTACTTTCTGCAGGTTCTGCATCTTCGAAAGCATGAGTTCATGCCACGTACTTGGAGCGTGGCCCTTATGGGAGAGAGCGCAGCGAAGTCTGCGCCACGCAGACTGGCTCTTTCGCATCGTCCTCGGCCCTCACACAGCCTTGTCCGACTGTCTTGTAGGAATCTTTAGAACTGGTTTGTGTCATTCAGAATGTGACAAAATAAGAAAAAATTCAGGTAGGCAGGGAATGGATTGAAAACACATTGTCATCTCCAGGCAGAAGATTACAGGGACTCTGTGAGTGAGTGAATGAGTCATTGAATAAATAAATCACTGAATCAATGAATGAGGCAGCTAATTAGAATAATTAGAATGATAAATAATAATGGTGGGATTGATAATGTTTAGAACTATAATGTTTCAGAACCATCTTGTAACTTCAAATGTTTCCCCAACTGTGTCCCATTTCCCAAGGAACGGTAATAAACTGACGTTAGTGGAACATTTGTGTGCACAGATCAAGCATGAAGGAGCCCTGAAAACAGCTACACTGAAGCTGGCTCTCTTCCTTAAAAGAAAGAGATGGCCTTTACTCCTTTAGGAGTTTTTCATCAACTACTGGTAAAAAGAAAACATCTGTTTTCAACCTGTTTCTTCCTAAACTCAGTAACTTGGCCTCACTGGGAGTTATCTCTGAAGGTTGAGAGGCCGGAAGCCATAAGGCAGCTTGCGTTAATCAGATGAGAACGGATGCCTTTGCCTGCTGAATTGTGTCAGGAAGGTCATTTTTGCCACAGAAACCCTCGTGCTAAACACACACTGACAGTCTTCCTAAGAGACATGGTTTTCCTCCCTTTTGGGAAACTGAGGAAACAAAGACTTAACTCATTTCTTGACTCTCTGAGACATCTTTTTTCCAGAGGAAGTCTGTGTGGAGGTGCATGATTCAGTTTTTTTATTCCTTCTTCCAAGAGGTCAGGGGTGAACTATGGGTGACTCAGCCACAGGGCACTTTATTATCAGGCCCCATTTTAGCTCTCCGGCTTGGAGTGTGCTAAACCTTATGGGTCATTTTCTATGTCGTACGAAAAGGGGGAGAGGAGTGGTGTGTTTTAAGCCTTTCTGTTAAAGCTAAATAGTTCTTTTAAGGGAGCAATATGATCCTTCCATGTGGTTTAGATCTTTGAAAGTGGAACCAGCAATTAATTAAACAATGAGATACTACCTGAATTAATGCTTTTATTTAACATTTAGCACATCTTGTAATTGTTTAATTTTAATGAAACAGGGGTATCCACATGCTTTAAAAAAGCCTAACATTAAAATTGTGGGCCTGGCACAGTGGCTCACGCCTGTAATCCTAGCACTCTGGAAGGCCGAGCTGGGAGGATTGCTTGAGGCCAGGAGTTCAAGACCAGCCTGAGCAAGAGCAAGACCGCATCTCTACTAAAAATAGAAAAAATTAGCCGAGAGTGGTAGTGTGTGCATGTGGTCCCAGCTACTTAGGAGGCCGAGCAAGAGGATCGCTTGAGCCGCAGAGTTGGAGGCTGCAGTGAGCTATGATGATGCCACAGCACTCCAGCCTGGGCAGCAGAGAGAGACTGCCTCAAAAAAAAAAAAAAAAAAAAAAATTGTGAACACACAAAAAACCCAGAAAATTTAGGGAATTTATATTCAGAATACTTTTAGGTAAGGATTCACCACAGTTTGTCTTAAAGTAAAAAGCACCTAATGCACTTATTTTTCACGTTTCAAACTTTTATTTCTTTTTTTTTTTTTTGAGACAGTCTCACTTTGTCACCTGGGCTAGAGTGCTGTGGTATCATGATAGCTTACTGCAACCTCAAACTCATGGGCTCAAGTGATTCTTCTGCCTCAGTCTCTCTAGTAGCTAGGATTACAGGCATGAGCCACCGTGCCTGGTCTTAAACTTTTATTTCTTTATTATACTAGCATTACATGGATGTTGTAGAAAATTATAAAATACAGGTAAACTTAAGACTATTAAATTATAATTAAATTAAATTATAATTTTACTACCCAGAGAGCTACTTTTTATATTTTGGAGTATAGCCCTCCTGAATATATAATTACATGCACAAACAAATGTGTGACATGATGCACAGATACTGTTTTGTGGCTTGTTTTAATCTGGTACATATGAATATTGTTCTTATTCATATATATCCCTGGACCTTATTATTCTTAATATCTATTAATACCTAGTATTGGATTGTTCAACTGGGACATAACTTTATTTAATTAATCCACCACCGTTGGACATATAGCCTGCTTCCTGTTTTTCTTACTATTTAATATAAGCTTCATCTTTTTACAATAATGATATCTGCTTTCTACTTTATATCCAGTGCAATTGAAGCATTTTCCATGTAATATCTCTCTTTTTACTTAATTGAGGTAAAATTCACATAATATTAACCATTTAAAGTATACAATTCTGAAGAATCGAATATATTCATAATGTTATGCAATCATCACTTCTATCTGGTTCCAAGACCTATCACCCCAAAGGGAAACCCTATACCCATTAAGCAATTACTCCACCTCCCCTACTCCCAGGCCTGGCAACCACTAATCTACTTTCTGTCTCTATGGATTTACCTCTCCTGGATATTTTATATAAATGGAGTCACATGACATGTGACCTTTAGTGTAACATCTCTTTTAACCCTCACAAGCACTTGAGGTAAGACCAGGAAAGTGGAGGAACTTGCTGCGTTTCCCAGAGCTACCACCCTGCAAGACCAGAACTTGAACCCTGTTCTCTCTGGTCTTAAAGCCTCATCCTGTACCAGTATTCCATGCTCTCTCCCCATGGTTTATAGACTCTCTGTCCTATAAAAGTGTAAACTCTTTTCTTAGCCTGTTTACTTTAGCGATGGGATTATGAGATTAGTCCTTTTCTGCTTCTCACTTGTTAAATGGGAATACACTGGTTCTTACATTTTAACATCTATCAACGTCACCTGAAGGACCTGAAGCATTTCTGATTCAGGTCTGGGATGAGGCCCAAGAATGTGCATTCTTCACAAGTTCAAAGATGATACTGCTGCTGTCCTGGGAGCAAACTTTAGGAGTCGCTGCTCTGACAGATGTAATGCAGAAGAATTGGACCTCATGATTGAAATACTTGCAATGGCACTTAAGAATATTGAAAATTCAGAAAAATTGAATTATTATCCAGTTTGGTGAACATGTGGGTATGATATACATCGGAGGCTCAGGAGTCTTCTGAAGTGTGACCCAAACTTGCGTTTGGCTTTACAAATATATATTGAAAAAATAACAGAACATCTGATAAGATTGCAAATGTGCATATTCTGTGATCCTGCATTATAAATACAAGTTTGAGCCTTAGAAAACCAATCTCATTAATGCAAAAGGAGGTGTGTACAAGTAAGTGCCTCAAATTTTTACCAGTTTAAAAAAAAGAGAAAGAAAGAAAAGATGTAAATACCCATAAATAAGAGAATAGATAGATAAAATGTGGTGCAAGGAAGGCTGCATAGAGTTAAACTTTGAACAAGATCTATGTAAAACAACATGGAGGGAGCTCAAAAACAATGCTAAGTGGAGAAAATATTTAGTTTTACACTCAGAAAACAATACTACACACTATTTACGGGTGCCTGGAATAAATATAGAGGTAAAAAGTGATTGTTTCAAAAGAAGATATACAAATGGCCAATAAAACCATGAAAAGATGCTTGACATCAATTTGTCATTACCAAATCTAAACCACAATGATATACCACTTTATACCCATTACCATGCTTGAAAAGGGGAGAGGGAAATGGAAAAGAACAAGTGTAGACAAGGATGTAGAGAAACTGGAACCCTTATATACTACTGGTGGAAATTTAAACAGTGCAACCACTATGGAAAAGAGTTTGGTAGTTCTTCAGAAAGTTAAACATAGAGTTACCATGTTACACAGCAGTTCCACTCATAGATATATACCCAAATGAATTCAAAATAGATACTCAAACAAATACTTGCCTATGAATGTTTACAGAAGCAGTATTCATAATAGCCACAAAGTAGAAAGAATCCAAATGTCCATCAACTAATGAATGGATAAACAAAAGGTCAATAACCAAACAAGGGAATATTATTCAGCCACAATAAGGAATGAATACCAATACATACTACAACATGGTTGAAACTTAGAAAAATTATGTTAAGTGAAAGAAATGAGATAACATCCTGCTATTGGGTGTGTATCCAAAGGAAAAAAAGTCATTTTTTCAAAAAGACATGTGTACTTGAATGTTTATAGAAGCACAATTAACGATCGCAAAGATGTGGAATCAACCCAAGTGCCCATCAATACATGAGTGGATTAATGAAATGTGGTATATGAAAGTCCCAGACCAGATGGTTTCACACCCGAATTTTACCACACAAACAAAGAAGAACTGGTGCCTATCCTGCAGAAATTATCCTACAACATCAAGAAGGATCGAATCCTCCCTAACACATTTTATGAAATCAACATAACCCTGATACCAAAACCAGGAAAGGATGCAACAAAAAAACTACAGACCAATATCCCTTATGAATATAGACGCAAAAATTCTCAGCAAAATCCTAGCTAACCGAATGCAGGTGCTTACGAAGAAAATAATCCATCACAAACAAGTGGGCTTCATCCCAGGGATTCAGGGATGGTTCAACATACACAAATCTATAAATGTAATTCACCACATAAACAGAAGCAAAAACAAAGACTATTCTCTCAATAGACACAGAAAAAGCATTTGACAAAATTCAATACCCTTTTATGATAGAACGCTTAACAAAATAGGCATAAACAGGGCTTGCCTAAAAACGATACAAGCCATATATGACAAATCCATAGCCAACATCCTACTGAATGGGGGAAAATTGAAAGCATTCCCACTTAGAACTGGAACAACTTCTGTCTCCACTTGTATTCAATATAGTGCTGGAAGTCCTTGCTATAGCAATCAGATAAGAGAGCACAATTAAGGGCATCCAAATGGGGCAGAAGAGATCAAACTCTGACTCTTTGCTTATGATATGATATTATATCTAGAAAACGCCAAGGACTCAACCGAGAGACTCCTTATTTGTTTGTTTGTTTGTTTATTTATTTTGAGACAGAGTCTCACTCTGCCCGGGCTAGAGTGCCGTGGCGTCAGCCTAGCTTACAGCAACCTCAAACTCCTGGACTCAAGCAATCCTTCTGCCTCAGCCTCCTGAGTAGCTGGGACTACAGGCATGTGCCACTATGCCCGGCTAATTTTTTCTATATATTTTTAGTTGGCCGATTAATTTCTTTCTATTTTTGGTAGAGACAGGGTCTCATTCTTGCTCAGATTGGTCTCGAACTCCTGAGCTCAAACGATCCGCCCGCCTCAGCCTCCCAGAGTGCTAGGCACCAGCTTTTAATTAGCACACCTGACACGGTGTCAGGATTTTACCGGATCTAAAACTTTAAAGGGATAAAACCTCTTTTCACCCATGGAGAGCTAATTATTACAATCACATGGCACATATATTTTTATTTTTACTTTCTTACCGAATTTAACATACCTGTCCTACATAGGCATACTTCCTAAATCTGAGTCCCCCACTGGTTGACTTGTATATATGGGCCTGAGATACCGGGTCTCCATGCAGATATGCGAAAATCGTATTGCTCATGTCCTGGAACACACACACACACGATAATTTTTTTAAAAGAAGAAAGATGCCAGTAATTACACTCCTGGGCATTTATCTCAGAGAAATGAAAATATATATCCACATAAAATCTTGTATAGGAGCCTTGTTTCTGATAGCTTAAATGAAATCTGGAAACAACCAAACAGTAGTATATCCATACCATAGAATATCACTCAGCAATATATATGTATTTTCTTTTTCTTAGAGATGGGGCCTCGCTCTTGCTCAGGCTGGTCTCGAACTCCTGGGCTCAAGTGATCCTCCTTCCTCAGCCTCTTGAGTAGCTGGAACCACAAGTGTGCACCAATATGCCTGGCTAATTTTCTTTCTTTTTCTTTTTCTTCTTTTCTTTCTTCTTTCTTCCTTCTTCCTTCTTCCTTCTTCCTTCTTCCTTCTTCCTTCTTCCTTCCTCCTTCCTTCTCCTTCTCCTTCTCCTTCTCCTTCTCCTTCTCCCTTCCCTTCCCTTCCCCTTCCCCTTCCCTCTTTCCTTCCTTCCTTCCTTCCTTTTCTTTCTCTCTCTCTCCCTTCCTTTCCCGTCCCTTCCCTTCCCCTTGCTTCCTTCCCTCCCTCCCTCCCTCTCTCCCTTCCTTCCTTCTCTTTCTTTCCTTCCTTCCTTCCTTTCTACCTTTTTTCCCTTTTCTTCCTTTCTTTCCTCCCCTCCCCACCCCATCCCTCCCCACTTATTTATTTCTGTCATGGGGTCTCGCTATGTTGCCCAGGCTGGTCTCAAACTCCTGGCCTCCCCCAGCCTATATAACATTATTGAAAAGATAAAATTATAAAGATGGAGCCGGGCATGGTGGCTCACACCTATAATCCCACATTTTGGGAGGCCAAGACGGGAGGATCGCTTGAGCTGAACAGTTGGAGGCCAGCCTCGGCAGCATAGCGAGACTCCATCTCTACAAAAAATAGAAAAATTAGCCAGGTGTGGTAGCACCTGTAGTCCCAGCTGAAGCAGGAGGATCACGTGAGCCCAGGATTTTGAGGTTGCAGTGAGCTATGATCATGCCACTGCTCTCATGCATGGGCGACAAAGCAGGACTCTGCCCCCAAAAAAAAGAAACGGAAAGAAAAATTCTAGAGATGGAGAACAGAGTGGCGGATTAGGGACAGGGTCGCGGCAAGGAGGTTGGGTGTGGCTGTTAAGGAACAGCACGAGGAACAGCTTTGCGGAGATGGAGCAGTTCGGTGTCCCGATGGCAGCTGTGGTCATGGTGTAAAATGACACAGAACTGGAAACGCACATTCTATCCATGCCAAGTCCCTGGTTTTGCTGTTGGACTACAGCGATGCAAGATATGATTACTGGGGGGACTTCAGTGGTGGGCACATGGGACTCTTATTTTCGCAACTTCCTGCAGAGTCTGTAATTATTTCGAAAAAACAAGTTAAACAAAAAAAGATGATACAGTTGACCTTGAGCAACATGGGTTCAAACTACCTGCATCCTCATGGTAAGGCTTCCAGGCTGTTGTAGGCTATACGTAGTTAAGTCTGGGGGGAGTCACAAGTTACATGCAGGCCGGGCGCAGTGGCTCACGCCTGTAATCCTAGCACTCTGGGAGGCCGAGGCGGGCGGATCACTCAAGGTCAGGAGTTCGAGACCAGCCTGAGCAAGAGCGAGACCCCGTCTCTACTATAAATAGAAAGAAATTAGCCAAACAACTAAAAATAGAAAAAATTAGCCGGGCATGGTGGCACATGCCTGTAGTCCCAGCTACTCGGGAGGCTGAGGCAGGAGGATTGCTTGAGCCCGGGAGTTTGAGGTTGCTGTGAGCGAGGCTGACACCACAGCGCTCTAGCTCAGGTGACAGAGTGAGACTCTGTCTCAAAAAAAAAAAAAAGTGAAAGAGCAAAAAATGGACTTACTGCACAAAAGACATTGCCAACGAAACAACAGTGATCACCAGAAATGTGAGAAACAGGGTGTCGTATACCTGGAAGGAAAAGAGAATTTTAAAATATATATGAGTTCTCTAAACTTCAGAGAGAAAAGTTTAGAGCGGG
The DNA here is from genome assembly GCA_963574885.1 of Lepilemur ruficaudatus. Taxonomy (NCBI): domain Eukaryota; kingdom Metazoa; phylum Chordata; class Mammalia; order Primates; family Lepilemuridae; genus Lepilemur; species Lepilemur ruficaudatus. The sequence continues at coordinate 30,264 of CAUYRT010057279.1, forward strand.
ATATCTCAACCTTGACAGTATTTTTTTTTTTTTTTAGAGACGGGGGTCTCGCTCTTGCTCAGGCAGGTCTTGAACGCCTGACCTCAAGGGATCCTCTCGCCTCGGCCTCCCAGAGTACTGGGATTACAGGTGTGAGCCACCGCGCCCGGCCCCTACGCCATGTTTTATAGCACACCTGGCTCTACCCACTCGACTGATGCCAGCGGCACCCTCCTCCTGTCTTCACCACCAAAAATGTCCCCAGACCTTGCCATGGGACCTCTAGTGATTCACACCTTGATTCTGTTTCCAAAGCAAAAGCTTCAGCCCCAGAGAAGATATACAAATGGCCAAGAAGCACATGAAAAGATGCTCAACATCGCTAATCATTGGGGACATGCCAGTCCAAACCACCAGGAGGGAGCCCCTCACGCACACTAGGATGCCACCAACGAAGGCACAGAACACAGCAAGTGTTGGCGAGGACACGGAGAAATCGGAGCCCTTGTGGGCTGTCGGGGAGAAGGAAAGATGGCGAGCTGCCATGGAAATCACTGTGATGGTTCCTTAAAATACTGGAAACAGAATGACTATACGATGCTGCGATTCTGATTCTGGGGATATATCCAAAGGAATTGGGAGCAGCGACTCAGAAGACACTTAGACACCTGTGCTCACAGCAACACGACGCACGTTAGCAAAGGTGGAAGCATCTACAGGTGAACAGAACACAACGTGGGCCGGGAGCGGTGGCTCACGCTTGTAATCCCAGCACTCTGGGAGGCCGAGGCGGGAGGATTGCTCAAGGTCAGGAGTTCGAGACCAGCCTGAGCAAGAGCGAGACCCCGTCTCTACTGAAAATAGAAACAAATTAATTGGCCAACTAAAAATGTATAGAAAAAATTAGCCGGGCATGGTGGCGCATGCCTGTAGTCCCAGCTACTTGGGAGGCTGAAGCAGAAGGATTGCTTGAGCCCAGGAGTTTGAGGTTGCTGTGAGCTAGGCTGATGCCAC
>CAUYRT010057280.1:0-39858 GCA_963574885.1 Lepilemur ruficaudatus
TTTTTTTTTTTTTTTTGAGACAGAGTCTCACTTTGTTGCCCGGGCTAGAGTGCCGTGGCGTTAGCCTAGCTCACAGCAACCTCAAACTCCTGGGCTCAGGTGATCCTTCTGCCTCAGCCTCTCAAGTAGCTGGGACTACAGGCATGCGCCACCATGCCCGGCTAATTTTTTCTATATACATTTGGTTGGCCAATTAATTTCTTTCTGTTATTAGTAGAGACGGGGTCTCGCTCTTGCTCAGGCTGGTTTCGAACTCCTGACCTTGAGCAATCCGCCCGCCTCGGCCTCCCAGAGTGCTAGGATTACAGGCGTGAGCCACCGCGCCCAGCCGGTTTGGTTTTATCCAAACCAGAAGAACACCCCTGTTGAACATAAAAAATATTAAAAAATGGTCAGGCTTCCAACATGCTTATGGGGGTACTTTTAATAACTGTTTGTTGAGACATGGAGGAGGCTGCACATAGTAGTAGTTACAAAAACAGCTGAAGTCAGAGAGTGTAGCTTGAACTGCAGCACCACCTCTTTCAAGCTGTGTGATCTCGGGCAAGTTACTTGACCTCTCTGTACCTCAGTTTTCTCATCTGTAAAATAGGAATGATAACGGTCATCTACCTCATCGGGTGGTTGTGAGGCTTAAAGAAGTTGCCATATGGATGGTGTTTGGGAAGTGCATGGCACCTGGGGAGCATTCAGTAATGGTAGCAGTGAGGATAGTGATGATGGTGATGGTGGCAGTGACTGCAAACATTTGAAGAGTTGGACAGTTTATTTGTGCAAGTCCGAGTACTTTTTCAGCCCGTGAATTTTGGTGTGTACTTGGATGACTCGCAGTAACCCTGAGCCGCCCAGGGGTCTGCAGCCACAGCTGGAGTTTGGATTGAAGCCACACCCTCGCGGGCCCCCTCTCGCAGAGGTATAGAAACACTGAGGCAGTCGACGCCAATTTAGGATTAGACTTTGGCGCTCGCAGAGTTCCCAAACCCGGGAGTTCTGTGAGATGTGTTCATCTTTCAGTTAAGGCTCCGTTTATTTCCCTTGTGTTTGGAGGCGCTGGGAGGGAACCGCTATTTCCTTTGCTTTATGAGTCGTGGTTCTGCTCTGTCATTTTGGGAAGGGCCCGAGGCCCTCCACGGCGTTATCTCTGTGCAATTACCTTGAGTGCAGGCACACAGCAAAGAGCATTTCCTCTTTAATGTAGTTATAAATGTCGCGTCAGTTGGAGATTTAGGAATGCGATTAGGAATTCCATTTCCTAGTCAAACGGGGTATAATTAGAGTGGGACTCTGGGCCCGTCCCTCACAAGGCATTGTACCTCGGGAAGGTGAGGGAAAGAGCTGCTGGGCTCCCCTGGATCAGGAGGGTATCTGGAAAAGGACTGTCACCTTCCACGCTGTGCTCTCCAAGTCATAGACCTGTTCCCCAAAGTGACAACGCCTGCTCTCCAGAGAAATAACAAGTTAGAGTTTTCATTTATCTGCAGAACCCTTGCTCTGGGGCCGGGGTACGTGGCAGGAGGGACACTGCCTGTTGTTGTCATTTTTGGTTTCTTCAAGACAGCCCAAGGAGAAACCAAGTCATTTAGAACGCTTGTTTCCTTAGGGTTAGCCTCCGATGTGATCCCGTGTCCAACGTAGAGGAGGCCTGTAGAATGACTCAGTGAATGAATGAAGCATGAATGAATGTTTGGTCAACTACAGCCCTTTGGAAGAACTTTCTGGCATGACACATGCCCTTCAGAAACATTTATAATCCATCTTCCATGTAATAGACTCTGTTCTAGGGAAAGAGTTGTATGTCATAGTCTCTGCTCTCCAGCTGGGGAGAAAGAGGCGGAAACCAAAAATGACACGAGACCATGTCGGTGTTCCTCAGGAGTCTGCACCAGATTTATAGGAAGGGCGTCGAACTCTGCCTGGGAAAAAAGTAGAATCTTTGACAATTTCCCAGAGTGGATGATGCCCAGACTGGTTGAAGAATGAAGAAGGGGCTACCTGGGCAGGGAAGAAGGGAGCAGCGTCCCAGGGGAAGGGACGCTCTCCCCGTTTGCAGGTGTGAGAAAGAGCTTGTGGCATTGCAGAGCTTCCAGCAGGGCTCGCTGGGGCTGTGCGAAGCCCCGAGGCCGGGGAGGGACAGAGAAGCCAGATCATCAAGGGGTTCTTAGGCCAAGAAGAGTGTATGGACTTGGTCTGAATGCAGTGGTGTCGGAGGTGGGTAGTCGAGGCCTGAGAGTCTTAAGTGGGGATATAACCTGATTGAACTTGCCTCTGACTAAGGCCAGAGCAGAGCATAGATCCGGCCTTGGGGAGGGAGCCTGGAGGCAGGGCAGACAACCACTGTATTGCTTTAGAGATTTTTGTTGCATAAGTACATTTTAGCTGCTTGTGTGTCACCAAAAAACGTAACTATGCGAGATGATGGACATATTCATCTGTTGACCACCATCTCTGTGTGTCCCATAACATCACGTTGTAAACCTCAAACAGACATAATGACAGTTATTTAAAAAGACAAAAGGGATGATGGGGGCCCGAATGAAGGCAGTAGCAGTGGGTACAGAGTGTGCGGGTGAACTTGAAAAACGTTTTGAAGTGGAACCACCAGGGTTTGATTCTGTGGGGCAGGGAGGCAGACAGAGGCGCCTGGGCTGTCTTTTAGGTTTTTCCTTGTTGATGACAGTCGTAGAGAGTGGTGTCTTTCACTAGGGGATAGCTCAGGAACAGGAGGTGGTTTGGGGAGTGGAGACGGGGTGGGTGGAGGGCAGAGAAGGGTGCAAATGATGCCATCTCTGTAGAGACCCGGGGGATGAATCTTTTCCATTAGTGGCGGTTGCCCCTTCGTCACCATATACTAGGTGACTGTTGGGAAAACTGGAAAGTCTTTGGGACGTTTCCATTTTCTCTTTGTCGCTTCTCTCCCAGTGAGCATAGTTAGGTAATGCGGGGCGTTGGAGGTACAGTCATGAATAAGGGGCAGGTCATATGAACGAGACCCCGGTGATTGCATGCAAGTCTCTTCCATCTGCACCCTCCTCACCTGCCCCGTCTTGTGCTCAGAGTCCCTGTGTCCTGCTCTCAAAGGGGTTTTCTTCTTAGTTATCACCTCATTCCACATACAGGGATGGATGAGAAAGGATTAGGAGATTTGGCCGTTCTAAGTGAGCTTTGAACTTTGGCAGGAGATTCTGGGGGTTGAAGAACTTTTTATCAGAAATGACTCATTCTGATGGTGGCATTTCTCCATCATGCCGTACAGCGGCAGAGGTGGTTTTGGTCTATGAGGGTGTCCTGGTGCTCTGACAGGCAGCTCTCGGAGCCACCCTGGATGGTCCTTGCTCATTCCGAGACCACACTTCAGCATCCTTTATTAATATAAAAGGCTCTCCCACTTTTGGAATGAAAGATCGTTTTAGTAGGTTTAGGAGTTCTGGATGCTTCTCTCCTCAGTACTGGGTGAATGTGGGCAGACTCTTTTTGCTTCTGTAATCAGGTGATACAAGAAGCTTCATTCAAGCCAAGAGCCAGAGAAGAAAATACAAGAAAAATACCAAAGAGGGTGCCATCTCTGCCTGGGTTCCCTTAGCCCTGCTGCCCCTGAAGTCGGCAACCCACGGGGTTGTAGAGAGGAAGAAATGTTAGAAATTTCCTGCTCTGAACTACAGTACTATTAATACTAGAATGGGAGAGTTATTCTAGTACTGTAGGATGGGGGAGATATTCTAATACTATAGAATGATAGAGACAAAGCCTGCTAGAAACATGCAAAATAAGACATATGTATTGGGTTCAGCTTTGGAGCCACAGCAGAAGAATATGGACAAATTGGAGCAGTTGGAGTCATACAGGCCATGCAACCAGGTGACAGGAGAAACTCGGAGCATAGGAGTCTGGGGTGGAGGAGAAGAGCACCATGACAATTGTCACGTGCTTTAAGAATTATCACGTGGAATAAGGGCACGTATCAAACCCTTTGGCCTTACGGTCTAGTCCATTGCTTTGTTTTACTTTTGAGAAATCTGAAGCCCAAAGGGTTAAACGAGATTTTCAAGAGCACGCCTGGATACTGGTGTCCTGTCCTACCAAAGGCTGTGTATCAGAACACCACTGACTCCTTAGCTGGGTATAACAGTGCACGTAATAATTGGGTCACCATATATTTTTGTGAAGGCCACTCACGTACGGTCCTGTGCTAGATGCTAAGGGGGATTCCAACTGTGTACCCTGACCCGTGGGCTACGCCAGGTGAAGCAGTGGGGGCTAAGGAGAGAGGTCATGGAAGTCTAAAGAGAGGCAGGTATTGACAGTCTTCGGAGCCTGGAGATGAGGAAGACCGCTCCAGCGGGATGCTAGGTTACAAAGCTGTTTACAAACTTTAAGTCATAACTTTATTTCCAGCACTCTGTTGTCTATACCTTTTCCTTCCATGAGCTCGTAGCTCCCTTGGGAGCTGGACCTCTGCCTCGTGTTCCCTCCTGTCTCCTTACAGCACCAGGTATGAGCTGAGCAAACAACACATGCTTAGCATAAATCAAATAGAACATTATAGGGAGATGAATTTTTTTTTTTAATGGAGATTTCCTCTTCTTGAAGCTCACCTGTTTGGATAGTCTTTTTCCAAAGGGGGAACCAGAAAGGCATGGCTGGCAGCGGTGAGCCTGGCGCCCACTGGGACCCTGTTCTCTCTGAGTGTTTTTACCTCTGGCTGAAAGCAGGTACAGACATTCGTGAGGACTCAAGATATCAGGGCGGTTTTAGGGATTATCTGGTTATCTTTCTCTGCTCTATTTACTACCAGCGAGGAAGGGGAAAGAGATGAAGAATGTTCCAGATCAAAATAAGTCCCCTTTTATCATGTTTTGGTGTTTCAGCTGGGAATTATACCAGGAAGAACTGTATTTTGGGGGGTTGTCCCACTCCCCAGCTACACCCCACAGTTGCTGTTTAAGGGATGGGGAGCTGTCACCTAACCCATGGAGAAGGTCTCTGGAACTAAAGCAGTCACCGTGTGGCTTTTCGAAGGCCAACCGCATGCAGGATGCTGAGCCAGCAGGATGGCAGGGAAGGGCAGGACACAGAACCAGGAGTCGGGAACCCTCATTTCTAAATGAGATGTTTCACTCGGATGGCCTCTGAAGTTTTTTCTAGTTGAACAATTTTGTGCCATAGAAGAAACAAATGCCTGACTGTTCGCTCAATGCCGACCCGACAGAGTTGGGGCGAGAAGAGCCCCAAGAAGTTGCTCAGGAAGATGAGCTGTAGCTTTTGCATAGGTTTCATGGAGATAAACCCCGAGTTTGAGGAAGTTTCCACTTCACTGAGTAGACCACACGCAACACACCCATCAACGAAATGTCCTCCCGTCCTTTCCACGCAAAAATCTGCACAGCGACGTGTGAACAATCGGAGAGCATGAAAAATGGTCATTTAAGTGCTGTGGCACCAAAGAGGGGGCAGGGCCTAGGCTGGGAGGTTGGGGAGCTGGGCAGGGACAGGGGTGTTCCAAGTTTCACAGCCACTCTGCGCCAGGGCCGCCCTAAACGCCACACCTAATTATCAAGGAAGGGAGATACATGTAGAATCTCCAATTTAGGCTCAAGTGGAGTTAGGAGAGCCTTTCCGTTTTCACTTTAAGAGCGACTTTCCCATATATGTATCTCTGAAGCTGCCTGAGGAGGGGGCTGGGGCTGGACGCTGCCCTGGGCGACCTCAGACAGCAGCTAATCCCCACGGAGCCTCTCAGAAAGGGGGATGAGCGGCACAGGGGCATTGGGTCGGTTCACTAATGACTGTAAAAGGCTGCAAAAACCCCAAGTACTGGAGGAATGCTGCTCTCGGCAAGGGGAGAAGGAAAACAGTGTAGTTCCAGGACGCTGCAGCCTGAAGACTTCCTCTTTGCTGGAGTTTCTCTCCATCCTGAACCAATCGCAGCCGGACCGGTCTTCAGACTATTTAAGGACCCAGGAACTTCCTGGAAAGGGGAGAAGAATTTGGAGTAGGGGTTTGAGGGAGCTTTGAGGATACAAGAAAGCAAGCCAAGGGAAGAGATGGTAAAATTAGAGCTGTTGCCCACATCCAAGGGTGTTGGAGAAGAGCTGTCTCAATTACTTAATGTAGTGGTAAATGTGTTCATCTAGCAAGCATTTATGAAGTCTAATATATGTTCTGTGTATTGCATATTATGCATCATATATGATATATACATTACACACTCTCAGGTCAGGCACTAGGGCACAGTAAATGCTTCGGAAGGGTCCTTCAACATTTCCCAAGACTGAAGTGTGTATGTGAACAGACAGGAGACACAAGCCACTTGTAATGTCACATTGCCTCGTGTCTAGCTGTATACCTGAGTGTGTGTCCAGAGTGCCTGGCAAAGTAGTGAACCCACAAATGTACACTGTGCCGGTACCTGGTGGTCACCTCCTGGGCCTGAGCATAATTTTTTTATTATAGTATTGTGTTTCCAAACAGAAAATGCTTTTTGGTCCCTGTTTTCAAAACTGCAAATTGCGAATGTCTCTAAAAAGTGTCCTACAAACTAACCAAACGTAAATACACGACATCTTAAAAAGGTTAAACAAGTCGAATGTCCAACAGCATCACAGGGCGCAGGTCCGGTCCTTTCCGTGGGTTCATCTGCCTCACTGATCAGGGGCCGGCAGTGGCCAGACGTTGTACTGAAAGTCATTGAATTGTACATTCATCAAGAAAAGATGCCCGATTTAGCTGACACTCTAACCAGGCCCCCTTCCTCTGAGACACACAACCAATGCACCTGGGAAAAGGTTGTATAAGAATCCGGTGATGGACGCTCTAAGTACCCTGACTTGGTCACTGGGCATTATATACATGTAACAGAATTTCACATGTACCCCATAAATTTGTACAAATTAAAAAAAAATTATTTTAAAGAAAGAATCCAGGTTGCTGGAGGTGGATTTTAAACGCCTAGTTTTCAAACTGGAAGGCATGCTCGGAGACCCATTCTGTGTTCCCGGGTGGGGCTTGTCCCCCGCACGTGTTTCCAGGGTGCTCTGGGCTCACCTCCGTCTGGGGAGTACCTCACCTCCCAGTTTTCTCTCCAGCGTCCCCCTCCTCCACCAGACAATGAGCTCCTTGAGGGCAGGAGCATGCCTTTCTATTCCCAGCGTCTCGCACTGTGCTTGGCAACTAATAGATGTTCCAGTAAACGTTTGTGGACGGAACAAGTGATCCGTAATGTAGCCACAGTGTGGTCTAAAACGGACTAGAACCCTGGGCCCTCTTAGAAATGGAAACGGTTCACTTTGAACGTCTACACTGCACTCTGACAAATTTCTTGGCGTGTTATGAATAACAGTTTGGGGAGAGTGGGAAGGTTTTGTAAAGCAAGGGAGCAAGAGGGCAGCCCCAGAAGGACGTGGGGACGTGTGTCAGGTCCTCTGACAGCAGCCAGTGGCCTGGGATGGCTGTTGGGTCCCTCTGATCAGTCTGTGGGTCTTTCATGCTCCTCCATGGCTTAGGGTATGGACTAGGGGATGACAAAACTGGGAGGAGGGTCATGGTTTCCATTGCCCCTTCTTTTCTAGGCTTCCTTGCTGCTTCTGTGATGCTATTTTCTCTGTCCCCAAAGAGCCAGATGGGAAGGGTGAGCAGAAAGGATGGGAGCAGCAATGGCTTTGGGGACACCAGTGGTCGTCCAGCTCAGAAACCTTGGAGGTGCGGGGGACAGGAGGCCCCAGGGACTCCTGCCATCACTTGCCTTCCACTCTTCCTCCCTGTGGGGTTTGGTGTCATACTCCATCAGCTACCCTCGAACTAATGCATGAAAACAGGTTTTAGACACAGAGTGCAACGCCAATAAAAAGGATCCTTATTATTGTTATTAAATCTTGTTGGAGTAAAATATTTCCTCTAGGATGAAGTTGTTTGGCACATGGGAAAAATAATCCCTGCTGTCATCAGCCTTACAAATAGCTAAAAAACATTTACTGGTCTGCCGTGTCCTGGGGAGGGGGAGGCACTGGTGACTGGGGGTCTCTCTCTCTCCATGTACATATTCCACATGCCTTCCCTCAAGAGGCACATGGAAAATGCAATGAATGAAATCATTCTTGCACTCACCTGGTTTAAATCATTACTTGCCTGGTCAAGTGGGCAGGTTGCTTATTTTAAGGTCTTTGAGGAATCAGGCAGGAATCAAAGTTTTCATTTCAGATGGCCCGCTGAAATGGCGACTTCTGCAAGCATTGGTTGACTTTTTTTATCTTTTTCTCTTTTTATTTGTAAATGAAAGGATGGAAGGAAGTGACCACAGAGGTTCCTTTCCATTTCTGGTAATTAATGCGCCTCTGTGGTTAATAATACTAATGTTACATATCTCTGGGATGCAAATAACAAAACTTAGGGAGCGATGTTCAGAGATCCTGGAAGGAAAAGTGTCAAAGGGAAAAGGAGCAGCCCCTGCATGGAACCCAGATAGTTGTTTTCCTGAGGTCTCTTCTGGTTCTAATAGTCTGTTCTTTCACGATGATATCAAGTATTGTTGTGAAATACCTAATTGGCTAGCTAGGTGTCTTATAATTAATTACCAAATACGTATACTATTAGAAGGGGCTTAGATGTCGTCTAGTCCAACCTCCTGAGTCACACAGAAATTTTCTTTATGACAACTTTGACAATGGGTTAGTTATCATGATGGGGAAATCATGCCTAACTAGGCAGCCTATTTTGATTTTGAGTACTGTTATACTTTTACAGGTTTTTTTCTCATATTGAGCCAGATCTGCTGCCTGGTAAATACTGCCTACTGGTTGTTGTTTCTGTCCTCTAGAACCTTAAATAATTGAAAGCTATTTGTATGAGTTCTATCTCATATTCTTTTCATGTCTGGGTTAATAATCCTCTCCCTGCTTCACAGATAAGGAGAAAGAACAAAAGTTAAGTGACTGGCCCCTGGTCACACAAGGGGACACACTGGAGGGTGATGAGAACTTATAGACCTCAAGGTTCTAGGGCTGCTGGTTAATCCTCCTGAGCCTCACAGAAACGGGCTTTCAGCTTATGTAGGGAAGCCCCTGTTTCATTTTACCAACAGACCACAATCCATTGCTTTGTTTTTGAATCCTTTGTTTAGCCAAATGTTTTCATGACATTAATTGTAAAAGATTTTTCTGGATCACCCAGACTAACTCTGTAACACACATGTGCATGTATGTGTGCACACATGAAACACACACGGGGACCCAACATATAAACAAAGTGATGTATCAGGAAACTCTGGGGAAAGCTGTCTTATGTTAATGTTTTTATGTTAAAACATGAAATATCAGGAAAACACGTAATACACAGATGTAGAAAAAATTATCTCTGAGTTTTAAATATCTGCGAGCTCTCAACTCGAATGAACCCAGTGATGTAAAAGAAAGGAACTAGGAAAAAAAAAAAAAAAGATCACAGAATGGAAAAGTTGGCAGAATTTGAGCTTTGTTTTGTTCGAATATGGAATATTATCCTTGGTCACTGACTTTTTTATTTTTAGATTTTTGTCTTAACCATGAGGTCATCACAACAGAAAAAATGCACAGTAGTTATATATGCACAGAACAGCGGATAAAAGGCGAGACTGAAGTGTGGGGGCCTCGTCCTACCTTCTGACAGTTCATGGAGAGGCTCCCAGATCTCTGAGAAGCTTGACTATCAATAATCCTTGACTTATCTATGTGAATCGTCAACTTTTCACGTAGATTTCGTAGCATCCCAAAAGGAGACGTGTGCATGTCCCTTAGGGCTTCCTGTCCTGTCCCCTTCCCAATACCAGCCATTTTTATGAGTAAGGAAATCGAGGCTCAGAAAGTTCTAGTGACTTGTGCACCACCATTTGGCTAACTGGGTAGAGCCAAGACTAGAGTCTGGTCTTGGAAGTCTTAGCCCAGTGGTCTTCCCACTGCATCTCTGAAAAGAGAAAGATGACTTCATTCTTACTGTCCAGAAGATGGACACCCTAAACGCAATGGTCCCCTCCATCCTTCTGGAAGCATGAAGAGTTTTACCTTCTGTTCAGTCACAGAGAACATCTTACCATCACCCCCTTCAAAGATCCCATCCCCCCCACGTCAGGATTGTTTGTCGTATTTGCATTTAATATCTTACACAGTCAAGGTATCTGTCTTCTATATTTGCTGTACATGAAGGAAGAATTTTAACAGCTGCCCAACTAGAGCACACAAAAATAAAAAAATAAAAAAGAAAAGAAAGAAAAAAAAAACAGGCTTTTTTTTTTTTTCGAAGTAAGGGAGGAAAAATAACATTAACACAAAGGAACACTTACTAAGAGTAGGTGGAGAAAGGCATCTGAAAAATAATACCTCAAGATGCATTGAAACATTTTAGGGAATTAGGGAATTCTGATCTCTTGAAAAAAAAAAGAAAATTAATATTAAAGACAAGCTGTGAGTTTCCATCTGGCCTTGCCGCTTTCGACTAACGCTTCCATGACGGAATTCATCTGTCCATCAACTGTCAAAAATTCTCCTGTCAGTAAATCCCCCGATACCCCAGCGAGCCCACCCCGCTCAAAATATTCCGTGCCACAAACTATTCCGAATTCTGAATCCTTTTTTTTTTTTTTCAGATTTCTGTACTATGAGACATAAAAGTTGTTGTTTTTTTTCCTTCCTTTTTTTCTCTTCCTTCCCCCCACATCTCTCTCACCCACATCCTCTAGTATTAGGGAGGGGGGTCAAGGGAACTTCAGTGGAAGATTTGGGGAACCCTCAGTTATTTGGAAATTGCATTTCCACCAAGATCCTTCTAAGCTTTTCACAAGAGTCTGACAACAGACAGCCCACATCTGTTTTAAAACACTGAGTGCTTGTGAAGTGTGAACTCCCCACTGTTTAATGTAACTACATGACTATTTAATGTACACAGTGGTGGAGCCGCTCAGAATGCCAAACTGTTGTGACATGCCTGAAGGACACATATAAACATAATATAGTGTGTTTTATTGTGACAAAGAACATCTATGCCACAAATAGGAAGATCTGTTTGCTTCCCAGTGTGGTCAGATGAGGAAGGAAAAACATGTACAATAGCCTTTCCGTCTTCACCATGTCAACAGTGAAATTGATACGGGATGGATGAATCAATAAAGCCAGAGTGGGTGTTTAAAAATGCCCTATTGTAATAAAATCAAATCCACAGTTTTGAAACGAGTTATACATTAAATTAATCTGAACATATAAAGCAGAGGGAATAGGATAGAAGACAGGAACGGACCAGAGTGGGACTGCTGAGGGTTTGGGTCTCTTTAGAGACTTTGTTCACTTCTATGGGCGTTGGGGAAAATTTTTGGATGGCAGAAACCTGGGTGAGATTTTGATGCTGCTTTTGGTAGACGTGGGGGTCTTAGTTTCTGTACATTGTCACCAGTGGAAAACATCCATAGTTGCTGCTCGTTTTAATAAACCGAGAGGGAAGACATCATGACTTTGCAAATATATTTCATTTTTGATATTTCTCCCAAAGGTGGGTTCTTATCCCTTCTGACATCTCATTAATCAATTGATCAGAATCTGTTATCTTACATCTCATTGCTACAATTCTAATTAACCTTTGCTAGTTTAATACTTACCAAAAAAAAAAAAAAAAATCAGCTCCAATTGTAACTGCCTTTCCTGTAATCCAAGCCTTTCAATAAAAGCCTTCTTTTTTTTTTTTTATCAGTCTTTAATTAGGAATTAAGAGCAAAAGAACTATACTGTGTGGTATCTGCTGCCCTTTAGAGGATTTGGAAATTCTAGAGTAACATCTTCAGGCATGAAACATATATGAAGACTATACTCTTAGTAAGCCTCCAGCGTGTAGATGAGGCTATTTTGGTATACACGCCTAGCAAACTATTAACTTTTTTTTTTTTTAAATTCAAAGTTGCTGTTTCAGAACATAACTACTTCCATGGAAAACAAAAAACATCCCATGACAACAACAACAACAACAAAAACCCTCTTGTAAATGACACTAAGAAAGAGAACAGAGATCTAGTTTAAAAACAAATCCCAGACTGCTACTGTTGTTGGTATTTCAGTCGTACTCATTTGGGACAGGCCAAGATCAGCTTCATCCATTATTTTCTAGATTGAAAATACCAAGCGAAGGCTCGGTCATTAGGAACGCTCACTCCTGCCTCCGACTGTTGCAGTTTGGGGTTCTCAGGGTTTGTATGACACCGTCTCCTGTGGGTCACATCGTCCTCCGGAAAAACTTAGCAGTCGCTGAGGGAGCAAATCAGAGAAGGCCTCTGGGGAAAAACAAATAGTGGTGGCCACTTTCCTGTTTGCCTTAGAACCGCAGAAACCATCCAGGGTGCTTAGGACTTTTTTTTTTTTTTTAATAATACGTATTTTTAAAGGACAGTTTAAGGAAAGCTCCCCAGAAGCCCCCAAGGATGGAGAAATGCAGCAACACAGCAGTGAGGAACAAAACGGCTTTTTCAGGGCCGTTTGGAGACGCAGAGTTTTGGTGCGAGATCTTTTCGGATCACGCAGTTGCTGTAAAAAGGTGGTGGCCGAGCGGGTCTCTGCTTCCGTGTGATTTCTCGTCGCCTCTGCTGCCTTTTGTCACGCTGAGCGCTGCCATCGCCGAGTCACACCTCACATGAGCTCCGAACGCGCAGAAGTTTCTGGTTACACGGCTGCGGTTGCTGTCTGTCGTTACCACCCTTCCCCAGCCGACCCGACTCCAACGGGGCTTTTATTTTAATTTCCTTTCTCCCCGGGGCCGGTTGCAACTTTGGAGAAGGGAACGCGAGGCCTTGCCCACACCGACCGGGTTAGTGCCTCTTTAAGGAATATTTAAATTGCATTTCCTACTGTCAGTTAAGTCTCATCAATCATGTTTTTAATTAAAAAAGAAGGACATCTACATCCCACTTTCGACTCCAAGTGCATAATGAAACCCTCGACCGGGGCAGGGCTGGAGAGTCTCAGCTTTGCTGGGTGCATTCAGCGGGAGATGCGAGGGAGGTCAGGGACACCGGTGCATATGCAAGAGGCAAGCAAATAACACTCCTGATAGGGCCGGGTGACATGTGTCAACCCTTGTCATCGAGAAACAAGAAAGGCAATGTGCCCAGACAAAGGGTAGGGTGGAATCTCTACACACTGGCAGAACCTGACCCACGCGCGAGGGCTTTGTGTAGCAGATGCCGTCTCTCATTGTTCTGGGCCTCCCTCCCCGGTACCCCTGACAACAGCCACCGCCGCTGGCATTCCACCCTGACATCTGTTCAGCTTTATTGATGCAGCCCTGGAGGAATTCCCAGTGTAAACAGGGAATTCTCTAAGGGAACCCCATGTTGTAAAGGGATGAGCTGCATAATGCAAAGATTTAACCACTATTTAAAGGTGTGACACTTGATTGAAAGTGACTTGCTTTTTCCCCCTCTTCCAATCCCACCTCCCTCTCCACCCTTAACTGTATTTGGCACCAACTGACTGCAACAACACCCCCCCCGCCCCCCGCCTCCTTGTCGCTTTGTTTTACTGATGCAACTGTTAGCAAGAATGAAGGACGGGGGCCTGGGTACCACCGTCCAAAAAAAGCCACTTAAAAAAAAAAAAAAAACTCTGGGTTACAGTCAATTGAGTCTAGTTGTCGCGTTGGGATCCTGCCTGCTGCCCACCCACACTCCTGGCGAGAAACAGCTTGAAAGTCGCTTGGTCCTGTGGCTGAAGCTAATGGGGTGGGCTTTGTGCTCCTTGCTAGAAGCAACTGTGGCAGTTTACAGTCCCCGAGCAAAGCCTGGTCGTACTAGTTCTGGCAGCGCTAGAGCTTAGGGGATTTGCCTTTGGAATTTTATGTTTTTGGCAATGGCGCCATAGGATATTAATAAGGATTTTTTTTAAAAGCGGACCTGATGGGACACGTAATGCATCCGTCATTGCCCGGGCAAAAGTACGTGCGCTCCAAGGCAGCTCTGAAATGTTGCAGCCTCACTCAACTTATTGGCTGACGCTCAAGTACAGGGAGTGTCGTGCGAGCTCCGGCCACTCACATTCTGCTGCTTCGGTTAAACATGCAGAGGTCTGTAAGCAGGGCCTCATGCAGCATGACGGCACCTAGTTAGCAGTGAACTGGACATTGCAACACACGGACAGAGTCTGTTTTGTGAGGCCGTGGGCTGGATTTGGGGTTGTGTGGCTCCAACCCTGTTCACTTCCAATTGACTGGTGGAGAGACAAAATTTGAAAATAGCTATGACGCCCTCTTGCACTATTTCAAAATAAATAAGGCCCCGTGTTACCATAATAAAGGCAAAAGAAAGTGCCAAAATTACTGGAGTGTGAAGTCCAAAGTCAAAAAAGGAAATCTGTCTTTCTAAGGGCCTGAAGTATTGCTGACCTATGTTTTGAGAGAGTGGATACTAAAAACAAGCTGTGCACACGTGTGTGTCTGTGTATGTGTGCGTGCGTGCCAGTTCTCCATGAGCAGGTCAGTTCTTCACCTGGAGTTTTAAGATTTGCTCTCGGCCGCCCATTCCCCTTCCCCTGATGGAAGGTGCACGTCCCTCGTGCAAGGCTGCGGAGGAGCTTTAAGTCCAGAAGACAACTTGCCATCCGGGACTGCTGCTGTTCCTTCCCGTTGCCACAGATTGAATTTTTTACTTAAAACTACAGAAACCCTCTAGAGATATTTTTTTTCCTAAAAATAATTTATATATTTTCTTCCGACCAAAGCAATGCAAGCTCACTTTTAAAAAATTTACAAAATATGGACAAACAAGATAAAATAAGATGAAAATGACCCGTCAACCCACTGCTCGGAAATAACGGTTAACCCTGTAGGTTAACTGTCTTCTAAGCTTGTCATTGCTCTCTCTCTTTCTTCCTCTGTATTTAAACAAAAGAGTGATTATCCTCTGTTTACTGTTTTGTGTTCTGTTTTTCTTTTAACTTACTAGGCTATCTTTTGGTATCATTAGATGTGATTGTGTAACATCATTTAAATAATTATGTAGCATTCCTTTGTATGTCAATTATCCATTTAAGGACAAATGTGGTTTCCGCTGTTTTATTATAAACAATGCTGCAAGGAACATCTTTTGTTGGATAAAGCTTTGGGGACATCCATGGCTCGCTCTTTGGGACAATCTTTAAAATAGAACCAATGGGCCAATGGCTTTTGATCCATGTTACCATACAATGAGACAGGTTGGACCAGTTTATACTCCCACCAGCAGTGGATCAGAATACCTTGAAATGGAAGTCTTCTGGTATGTTCCTCTGGGTCTACATCGTGTTGAATAGGTGTAGTGACATTACAGTCCCTTTTCTATAGGTTCCTGGCAGTGTTTATAATCAATATGTCCATTCCCAAGGTCTTCCTCTCTGCATTTCTGTGCCTGCAATGATTGAAATGCGGTAAGTACCAACAGCTAAGTGCTGATGGAAGGCTCAGAGTCTAGCAACATACCACTTTCCTTCCTGTCCACTTAAAAAATAAATTAACTTTGACATTTTTAGTAGTCACAGATTTAAAGCAAGCTGGAAATAGAATTCAGGCCCAGTTCTAAAAAGAACACACTAGTGCTGCAGCATGCCTACCAAGACCTGTTGGAAGGTGGAGAAAACAAAACAGCTCATAGCTTTTCAAGTGCGTGAGCTTCCATCTGTTGGGTTGCCCCTTTAAGCACAGTTTGCCTTCACTGAGTTTGAATATACCTTTTGGGATTCAAAATAATTTTGCAACAGTGGATACAGACCTTCTTTATGTGTTATTGGTCTGGGAACAGCAACAGATTAAAAAAAATATTACCAGGTCAAATAACAGCTGTTATTATTAAGTTCAGCTTTTATTATCAATTTGCCAGTAGATTCCGGCAGTAAAAAAAAAAATGTCTGCATCTGAGCTTTTTACTAATCAGTACTCTCATTTTGCTAATATTCTAACGACTGTCAATTTACTTCAGTGCTGCCATTTGCAGAATTTTCCAATTAGCAGCAAACCTGTTCCACCTTCTCCTGTAATTACGGGGGGACTCAGTTCAGATCAGCTGTGGCCAGACAGCATATGATGTAGTTGCCAAAATCTGTGCAATGTTGTTTTTAACCTTTGCATGTGCTGGCACAGTTTTAACGTCTCTGTTTGTAGGCAGGAGGCTTCCACAGTAGTGGCATGTGTCAAAATATCAAAATTATTTTTAATAAACACACCGCGAGGATGAAAACACAGATATGAGCGTGTTTGGTTTTTGGATCCATTTAACGTCTGCTCCAGATTTAGTAGAGTCCCCACTCTGCCTGTTCCTTTTTTTTTTTTTTTAAATAACATACCAAGAGTCTTCTAAAAAGGAATAATTGAGAGTTGCTGAATTGCATTAATTTCTACCTTTGCTTGTAAAAAAAAATTATTAAAGAATCCTAAGATTTGGAATGGAGGGGTCCTCAGACCAAGTAGGATAATGTTCTCATTTTTATAAAAGCCCAGCATGGAGGAGGGACTTACCTAAGGTCACACAGCTAGTTATGTGCAGAGCTGGGACTAGAACCCAAGCCTTCCGCCTCCAGTCCAAGGTTTGTTCCACTACGGCACACATTTTCCCCCTCCTCTTGGTGGCTTCTCAACATGGCAGAAGACAGAACAGGGAAGTCTCGCCCGATCGCTCGTTTCGGAGAATGCCTCCCTGGCAGGATCAAAGCCAATCAAACTCTCCGAAAGCTGCCTAAACAGCTGATGTTGCAATACTAACAATACCGCAGCAATAACTATTATTGCTACATGAAAAAAATATATTTAATAATAAGCTCATTGATTTTTAACAGCATCTCTGTGTTGCCTAATTGATGGGAAGTTGTATGTTTGTGTAGCCGGTGGGCGTTATGAATTAAATATGGCGGTCTTTCCTTGAGGGATGCATGTCAATGCAAGAAAGACGGAAGATCTACATTTCCCCCAAGCAAAATAGTCCCCTTGTACCAGAAGCAGGGAAGACTGAAATGCGAACAAAAATAAAAACCATCCATCACTGTTTATTAAGTGCTGCTACTTGAAGGTAAAAGGGGATATTGAACTGTTTTTAAATTGGAAGGAATGTAGCTGGACAAAATATTGATGGTAATATTAGCTGGGTGACAAATTTTATTCTTTTGTCCACATTCATCAAAGGAGCAATTTGGAGTGAATTATTCTCTCTATGCCCATAAACCAATTTTTCTCCCCTTTTTACTTCTTAAGCACACGTATTTATTAAGGCACATGGGGTGGGAGGGATGCTACCTTCTGGTTCAAGCTGTCCAAACCTTGCTGCGTGAGTCAAAGGTTCCACGGTTTCTTTAGACCAGGCCATGCATTGATCTCCAAGGTGCTTATATGAAATTTAATATGGCCTTAAAAATTGAGGCAGATTGAGCCTGTTCCCACAATTTAAAAGAGAAGGGGTGGGTCAGATTTGATTTCATTTTTAGCTGTGGTTTTCAAGTGGAAGTTCTGAAGCATTTATTTATTTTTCCAAATTTATAGTGTGCCCCTTCAGTCCAGTGTTCACTGGCTGCTGTTCAATGAAAACATCCAAGTTTCTATGGCAAAATGGGCCGAAGCAGGGAAATGAAAATTGAAAATGTCGGCTGACAATGGGGAGAATTTCAATAAAAATTTAGTTTGAAGTTTCATTCGCTTCAACTCTATTAGACTTCAAGTCATTTTTGTTTTTATGAGGCTGTGTAAGCTCTGAGATGTTTCATGAAAATCTTAGCAGGCGGACCAGGGTGCCCAGCAAGAGGGGAAATGCTAGATTTAAGACTCAAAGCAAATCCCTAGTGTTTTTGGCAAGGCCTACTGTGTGTACAGAGCTGGTCTGGGTTGGTATTCTTGACTTCTTCACTTGGATTTTTGGAATGAACGTTCTCCCGTCCTCAAATGTCCAGTTAACCAAGCTGACAGTCTCATTTCTTCTGGTGGATTTCATCTTCTCAACCAAAGACAACTTCATTGAGCAATGGAGAGAGGTTTGTTTGTGAGTAAATTTATAAACTTTAAAATTTCTCAGACTAGGTTGCTATGAAGCCAAGTGGATTTTCTTGGATGTCACTTGGCTTACATAGCTATCTCCTTCTCAACTAAAGGAGGAAACTTTTAAGGAAGCTGGCTGGAGTTAATTAGTCAATCAGTCAACAAGATTTTAATGAGTTCCTGCAAGGCACTGAGTGATGGTAACGTTTATGCAGCACTTTATAGTTGCTTTCTCCTGTATTGTCTTATTTGCTTCTTACAGGTAATATTATTAGGCTCAGAGAGGTTCAGTGACTCACCTAAAGTCACACAATTATGCAGTAATGGACTCTAGTTCCGATCTTCCAGAACTGTTTTCCCTATATGACTTGAGATAATGCAAGTCCCTGTAAGATTAAGTACCATATAAGTAGTACCGTCAAGAAGTGTGCCTGATCCTGGATGGCCCTTGGGGATGTCATCTGAATAAAACCAAATGCCCATGTGTCCCTCCCTCAGCATAATATCACACCCAGACATTTCAGCAGCCAAAAGTAATTGAAAGTAATTCTAGTTTGTACCTGTATTTTGCAAAGAATGTTAAAGTAATTGAATAGAATCCACTTAATAAGATACTGCCTTGTGGTTTTGTTCCCCATCCGTCTCCCACTTCTGCCACCATAAAGTCTATATTCCTACTCCTCATTCTTCAGTGTTCTCCCCAAATTCTCCCCCCTTACTTTTTTTTCCCTTCTTTTCTTTTCCCCCCTCTCTCATGAGTAAACCTTAGCCCTTCCTACCACGATTCCAACATTTTCTTATTGACACCTGGATCTGAGTAAGGCTTGGGAGCTTAGTGGGGGACAAATGTGTATAGATTTCTAAGGAGGATGACGTGTGGGCCAATAGGGTCAAGGCTTATAAAGGAGATGACATTTGTGTGTGCTGTAAAAGAGGAATAGAACTTACGAGATTGCAAAAGCAGAAAAGAAAATACCTAATAGAAAGAAATGAAGACACATAGTGAATAAGTATTAAAATAGAGATGCTCCTTGCTTTAAAAATAGAATAAGCCCACAATAAAGAGCCTCACTGAGTGTTTGCTCTCAATAAGCATGGTACTAGGTGTTCAAAGTCACCATAGCCTCTGATAAAATGCTTTGGGAAGAAAACAATTACACTCATTACTTTGTCTAACAGGATCTGGATTAGTGCAGTGATGAAATGAGCAAACTCTGGAGCCAGGATGCCTGGCTCATGTCCTAGCTCTGCCATCCGATGGCTGTGTGACCTTGTGCAAGTTCCTTAACCTCTTCTTGCCTCAGTTTCCCCATCTGTGAAATGGAGACATTAATGCTACATATCTCAAGATTGTTGCGAGCATTTCAAAGAGTTAATTGATATGAGGAGATCACTTGGTAAGCATTAGTTAGTTGTATTATGTTCCATCAAACTCTCTCTGCACAGTTTGTTTTGAACTGATAGTAGTACTATAATAGCAGCAAGTCCCCTTTATTGAGTATTGATCTAGAGGGACCTTAGTAAGGGACCTCACTAAATCAGCACTTACTACACGAGATTCTATTAACGTTTAATTCTCCCAAGCATTCTGCGTGGTGGGACCTCCCATGTAGCAGGTGCATCTTGGAAAGTAGGGAGTGTTTCCTGGTCTGTTTGTAGTTTGACCAAGCCTGGTCCGCTTCCTGGTGGAAAGGGATATCATCTAGTTCCCTTCCACCCTCCATCTCCCTGGTGGAATGTGCCATAGGGGAGCAAATGAAAGATCTGCATGGGTTCTCCTGCTCTCTTTGTAGCTAACTTAGATAAGACTGGAGATTATGGAGACCAGGTTTCTAAGAGGTTCTTCTCTTCCTACAGCATGGGAAATTCAGGGTGTACATCTTAGATGCCCAAGAGCCCCAAAAAAGTAGAGTCAATGTTTCAGGAATCTACACTAACTGTGCTTTTTATTTTTTATTTTTTTTCTGACTGAATTAAACCCAAAGAAAAACATTTACCCATACCAGATGCTAACCTATTTCTTTTCCCTGTTAATTAGGGGAAACCCATTTCTGACAGCTTCTGAAAGTCTGGCTGCCGCTGTGTGGAGGCCAGGAGAGGAGCCGAGCCTAGCTCCTTACACGACAGGCCTGGCCCTCGCTCGGCATTTCTATTTTCATCGAGCAGAGTAAATACATTCTGGGTTTTTCCTGAGGCGATGTAGGCCAGGTTGTATTCTTGACAAGGTTTTCTTGTTAGAGTTATGTAACCCCTCTAGAAAAGTAGGGGATTTCTCAGAGTAGGAAAAAAAAAATGCAAAACTTGACACACTTTAATTATAGTTGGGCTATAATAATAACAAAGTCATGTTAACTCACTCTGTTTAGGACTCAAGTTCCAGTTGAGCACATTTTGGTCTTATGTGTAAAAATAAGTGTCGTAAGGCCGTAGTGGCACAAATCACAGGGATGTAGCCCGTCCTCTCCCCACCCCCATGAGGAGTTGTCCACCTGGCAGAAAAGGGCCCACTATTTGGTACTTGTTGTTAGGTTCTTTTGTGTTTTCAAGTTCCTAAGATCCTCTGCTTAGAACTTCAGGGTAGTTTGGTGACTTCAGATTGCCTCAAAGGGCATGAGTAGAACTTTCTCATGTGCTTCTCAAGTCTTGCTGAGAAACAATTAACTACTGTTTGGGTTGAATGGTGGTAAAAGCTTTTAGAAAAATAGCCTGGAGCTGTGGGGGGACTCGTGCCTCTGTGAGTTGGACGCCAGTTGTTATGCCTGGACTTTGACAAAGCGGAACACGTGGAGGAATCAGTGAGTGTCGTGGAGATGGGCCCAGAGCAGACTTTCCCGTTAAGTGAAAACTCTCAGTATGGCACACTCTGGGTCAGAGAAGGTGATGCGTAGAGAAAAAGGCACGTCCACTTTGCCAAAGTCCAGCGCACACGAGTCTTCTCCACCTTTCTGGGCTGTTTCCTAGGAGACTTGCTCACCATCCATTCAAGCAATATTTAGTTTATTACTTCTTAGCAGACTTGGAACAATGTAAGAAAGACTGGTGTCACAGCAAAGGCGGGAGTAGGAGGCGGCTCTTCCTAGGCCAGACATGATGTTCCCTAAATACTTTCCTTTTGCAATGACATCTGTGGTGGGAGAGGTGGCCTGCCTTGGACTCAGGCCTAGAGAACACACAGAAACCCTTGACTTCTCCACCAGACCATCGGACAGAGGACGCTGAGGTCCGCCTCACACATTGCACTGTGGCCCATTGGGACCTGGGGACATGGAGCCCTCACCTGGAGCTCCTGCCTCACTGTAGAAGAGCTGAAGTTCTCTCAAGCCCTCTGAGCTGGCTGTGTATTTGAGCCAGGACTCTTCAGAGCACCTGTTGGGTTGGGGGGTGAGGGATAGTTTGCAATGACGTAAACTGCGAAAGTAGGAGAGCCGTTGTGATCAGCATCAGGAACACGCAGCAAGGGTGGGTGGAGCCTGGAAAGAAATACACAAGGGGGAGGCACCTTCCTAAAAATTGGCTGATACCTGCGCATACCGGTTGCACTTTAGGAACACTTGTAATCAGAGTCTGTGGATTTCTAAACCCAAGTATAGGGATAGTCACAGTTGACCTTTAAAATACATTCCCTACGTGGGCTATAAGGGTTTTGCAAAAAACAATAATAAAAAAAAATATCTTCCTTTCTATCATGGAAATGAAAAGCTCACTGCTTTCTCCTTGCCCCAGATGGGCTGTGAAGGGACCTGGGGGCCCCACAGCCCGTCGTGACTCACAGGCAGCTGCTCTGACCCGAGGCTTGCACAGACCTCCAAAGAAGACTGTCCAGAGGCTCGGCTGCCCAGTGATGAGGCCCTGAAGAGCCATTCCATGTTTCTGGCAGTTGACACGCACACATGCACAGACACACATGCACGCACACACTTCACAGAGGCAGCTGATGAAGTGTATTCACGAGGACTGGGGGCGGTGAGGTAATGGTGGGCTGGGGCTGGGAGATTAGACTTGGGAATTAGAGAATTGAAGGCCGATAAATGATAACTTCCTCAGGGCCCCCTCTGTAAGGTTCCATGTGCTCTGCCAGCACTTTGTTGCACGTCCGCATGAGACGCTGTTCCTAGTGGAACCCAAGACTCTGACAGCTCTCCAGTCTTCACCCTCACAAGTCACCCTGAAGAGAACCCTCCTGAGCTCATTGTGTGCACCCCTGGTTTTCAGAAATTCACAGGACTAGGTAGGGAAAAGATTTGTCGTGGGTATAACTTTGCAAAATTGCAAGAGTTACGAGGGGGAAGGTCGGTCAGAATTTCCAGAAAAGGGAAACATTCTCAGGACCCGAGGTGAAAACACCACCACGCTTCTGAGTTGCAGGGCCCCATTCGGTCCTGTAATGGCAACAAGAGGACAATGACCAGAGGCACGGAGCTGTTGGAGAGTCGTGAGAACAAGACTGGCTTTTGAAACCACTGTTAAGATTGTCCCTCCAACGCCAAAGCAGGTGTTTCCAAAGCACCCGAAAAACATGTCTGGGAAAAGCCTCAGCCCTATATTGAAGAGCAAGTACCTTATTTTCTGCGTGTCTGGTGTGTTTCCAGGCACCAGCGGGTACAGTTGTCGCTAACAGGGACACTGTAAGTGTCACCTTGCTGCTCCCGTATTCAGCATGTGTGTTAACTGCACAGAACAGCTGGATTTACAGTGTCTTGTACCAAATCATATATCGCAAGCGTCAAAATTCAGGCTTAGACACATCTGATCATTGGACCACAGAACTTTGAGATTAGTCATGCTAATGAAAGCCATTTGGCCCTGTTTTCTTTGCGAACAAAGCTATCTGTGTTGGTTCATTTAATCTAGCATATATCTGGCAATTATTGATATTAAATTGATTTAGTGTTTCAAAAGATGTTTCAGACACCAAACACAAAACTCTCAGTTCATTTTCCAGCTGAACACGGAACATGAATTCCTTCCTGCTGTAACCAGGTTTTCATTTAACCCCTAAAGTGTCAGCATTGACCCCTCCTCCACCTGGTGACTCAATTACCATCCATTGAGCCCTCCTCCCGTAGAATTTATTCTCTAGAAATAAATGGAACCCTTTGGGTGGAGGATCACCTGCCTGAGCTCCAGAGAGGATCACTTTTACCAAGTAAAAGATTATTTGCTAAGTATGTCCTGGTTATTTCGCAAAGGCTGATTCTATGGGAGAAATAGTAATGATATCTGCTCTTGCGCAAGAAAGTTTTAAAAGGTGTTTTAAGTAGCATCCCAAAGCACCTAAGTAATTCTCCCGGCATCTCTCAGAGGTATTGTCCAATTTTACGGGGAAGATCTGTGTGTTTCAGGGGGTCGGTAGGCCAGTGAGAGAGGTGAAAATATTGCCGGTCATATAAGTGGTAATTGAACATGATCTCCTTACTCTTAAGTTTTATCCTCTAGGTCACACTGCCTCCTACACTACATTATCGGTATTAACATAAGCATGGGAGATTAATTTTATAGATCGCATGCCAAGTAGATGGCATTTATCTTCACTTTTCAATGAGCCATCTCATTAGGAGAAACACGAACATTCTGCCTAGGTTAAAATAGAGTTAAGAACCAAGTGAATCCACTCACTGCTTTATCGCCTTGTAAAGAGAAATTATAAAAGTTAATTGTTACTATAGTCTAGGCAACTATCGATATTAAGCCTCGGGTTAGGATATATTCCTAGCAGGATGCTAAACTTCAAGATGAGGACAAATTGGGAAAAACTGTGAACCAGACTTCACTGGGCCTTTCGGCTGAATGGTATCGAACTTGAATTAAAAATGCTCTCCCCTTACCCTTGGCTAACGAAGCAAGGGGCTAGGAACACCTTTTGATAAGTTTAGAACCCATACTATTAAAAAAAAACTTGAAGCAGGCATGTTACTAGGAGTGGTGAAATCTCCTTTGTGTGTGTGTCATAAAAATATATATCATGAAAAAATATATATGTAAAGCTTTAGCCATAGAACAGCTGCCTAGCTGTTTGTTTAGCATGATTTTGTTGTGATCATTTGGCAAGCTGAGGAATGGTTAAAAAAAAAAAAGGGGTGGCAGGGGTGCTGATTTCTCAGGTTATGGCGTGTTTCAAGGCAGA
This sequence comes from Lepilemur ruficaudatus, assembly GCA_963574885.1. NCBI lineage: Eukaryota > Metazoa > Chordata > Mammalia > Primates > Lepilemuridae > Lepilemur > Lepilemur ruficaudatus. Next base: position 24,110 of record CAUYRT010057280.1, read on the forward strand.
ATTCTACCAGGGCAGTGGTGCAATGGGTGCTTCAACTCGGGTCGAATGGGCAGCCAATAAGTTCGGGCTCACTCGTGAGACAGCATGACTTCCCTGTCACGGCGTTGGGCCCCAGGCATTTCTGAGACTGGTGATCTTGCTGATGGGCTTGCCAGGGAGAGCCTGGTGTCACGTCCCTGGTGTCCGAGTCAGCAGAGAGCACCAGGCCACGAAGAGTGGCCTTTCTCCCAGCACGGCCTGTGGCTCCTCTGCGCGCCTTCCCCAGGGAGCTGCCGCCGGTTCTTTCCCAGGCTGCGGGCTGGCCTGCTGCTCGCTGGAGTCCTGGCCACTCCCTGAGAAAGCAGAGCGGTCTGGTCTCCATGGCCTCTGAGCGAAGGGCCGAGATGTTTTACTTCCAGGTCAGCTGCTGATTCCCCAAGGGAAGTGATTTTTTTTTTCCCCCTCTAATGGTCATATTCCATTATCCACTGCATGGGGAGAAACCACGAACCCAGCTCTGAACTCCAGGATCAGAAAGAATCATGTCAGTAAAACCAACTCTCTCATTGTTGCAGATTATTGGATACTGAACATGTCAATTAGGCTTTTCCCCGAACTGATGTTAAGGCTTAAGTCATTTAATTCTCTGCCTGATTCGAAAAAGAACTTGAGATGGTTTGTTGGGCATATCAGCACTTTTTTCAAAGACAGTTTGGAGAAAGCCAATAGCACTGAAAGTCTCAACCGAATTTGGAGGACTGGATGCAACTTTTATATTTTTTTTATGAGATATATACATATGTCTCATAAAATGTCTTTGTATACATTGTATAACATAAAATCAGGTTTAAAATAAAGAAAAAATCCCATCCCAACGGTTTGGAGGTTATTTGGAGAGCTGACGTCTGGATTGGGCTCAGTCAAGGGTTTCTGACACTTTACCGCGAACTCAGGTTCTTGTTTGAGGCAGGTGGGGCTGATTTATGGCTGTCGTACGCATCCGCCACGTTCAGAGTTAGCCTTTCTTTGAACCTGAAGTGAGAAATCTCTATAACTCAAATGGGGTGGGAGATTTTGGTGCCTAACCTCCATTTTTGAAATAAGACAGCTCAGTTTCACCTCAGTCTAATAATGCAGCATATTGCCAAGCGACAATATGATGTCACATGGAAAGAAAGATTAGAAAGTGTAGGGTGGCCCAGAAGAAGGGCCCAGGAGTTGCTTCTGTTCTCAGTGGGAGAGGGCTCAGCTCTGGAGTGGGCTCTGGCTCTCCCAGGAGACTTTTTAGCTGAGCCACAGTTTTTTTTGTTTTTTTTTTTTAAAGACTGGGCATCTACCCATAAGCAAAGTGACAATCGGCTAGGTAGCTGCCTCTGCCAGATGACCAGAGTGTGTTAAATACAGTGGTGTTACAGGTAATAAATAAATGTAGAACAGAGAAAATTCTCTTATGGCATTTAAAAGAAAGCCTCCATTTTTGGTACTAAGATTTGGAAATCTCCAAAAAGTTGGTGATTCCCATGGAGCTGAATAGAGGTTTCAGAATCAATAACGTTTGAATGAGAGACAAAAAAAAAAAAGCCAGTTGAAAATAAGGGACTGATTCCTGGAAACCTGTATGGATATACGGAAAGTTGAGATTAGCCTGATGTGATCATTGTCTGCTAAACCGACAACACTCTGGAATATTATTAGCCTTATCCGAACACCATTTGTAGCAAATTCTTGACCTGATTTTTGTCCCAGTTTCTCTTTTATGTCATCTAGGTTTAGTTCTTCTTTAAGAAAAAAAAAAAAAAGTTAAAAAAAATTCTAATGAAAGCCGGCTGACTCTACTAAGAGTAATATAAGAAAATCTGTTTTGCCGAGGGAGTGACAGAGTATTGAAATACCTGGTTTTGTATTTTTATGTGGGTTTGGCAAATGCAGTCTGAAAGTGGCTAATATGATACCCGACCTGGTGTTAACAGCCGATGATAATTCCATATGCACCACCTGCTACCTGTTAGGTTACACATCTTTTCTTTTTTCCTTTTTTGGCACGAAGGTTACGTTAACTGCGAATAAGGATCTTCATGGCCGGAGTGGAGGCAAGCTGTCATATTTTTCAGATGAAATCGAGCTTTGCTGCAATTTCCGTCTTGGTTTCTCTTCTTCGGTTGCCTCTTCCTCCCAACTTACCGCCTCCTATCAACTTTTAGGTAGCGCTTAACAGAGCACCACAACACATGGTTCAGAATTTGGGGACCGAGGAGGGAGGAGAGAAGAAAGGAGAGAAAGAAGGACGGAGGGAGAATGAATCACAAGAATAAACTCAAAGCGGTATTCATGGAGGAACGTCCTCCTGCCAAAAAATAAAATTAGAGAAATTTCCTGGAATGTGTCTATTAGGGGGAAAACCCATTAATTAGCCAGAGATGTGGCTTTGGTAGCCGACTATTTTACACCTTAGTGTTTAAATGCCACCAAATTTCTCTTTCACCCTAATCACTGGGTGGGAATTACTCAAAAGCTGATTCCACGTGGGTCACGATTGCTTCCTCTTGACGCTCTCCCATTAGCGCGTATTTTGAAATCGGGTGGGCACAGCTGAAAAAAAATACCCAAAATACCCCCACAAAACAAAAACAAAAAACCCCAAACCCAACCCAAAGCAAGACCTCTTGCCTACTAGCAGACGGGACTTGCTCGGAAGCCTGGTGTGGTCCTTCTGACTCTGCGCTGTGCTCCAGCAAGTGAGGAGGCTGCTCAGGCCGGCACTGTAAGGGAGGGCAGGGAGGGGAGGACCCTCCGTGTCACCCTCTGAGTTTGACCATTAAGCGCTTTTTTACTCGGGAAAAGCAGACCCGCACACATTCCGAACCACAGAGAAACCGGTCTCGTATTATGACCATTCAAAATGGGATACGAGGAGTCCAAAAGAAAAACAGTACGCTCCAACGATTTTTCCTGAAAGGCAAAAACATGATTAAAGATTTCCATGGCCATTCGTGTGCTTTTTTGAGGAAAATACTTTCAGCCACTCAGTAGTAGTATTAGCCCAGCTGCTGTTATGTTCCTTCTGAGGAACGCCTAAAGGCACAGAAAGCTCCTTTTCTTGTAGGCTTTAAAAAAAAAAAAAAACTTCCCTAACCATTTAATCTCTACAGATGGGGACCAAAGCAAAGGGATGGTTTGGCTCAGGACAAAACGGTCCACATGTGTGATGCTTCCAAACTATCCAAGGAGTAACATTGCTTAGCTCAGAAAAAAATTGTTCCAGCCTTTTCCAGGGGCCTTCAAAATATTTTTTCGCACTTGAGTTAGTTGTCACTTGGGTTCGTTGTCACGATAGCCCCATGGGGTGGTTGTCCCAAGTTCTCCTTCTAGATAAGGAGAAGAGGATGGAGGCAGCTCAAGTGAATGTCTTTCAGGAAAAATGCAGAGACGACGCCCCTGGCACCTGCTCCTGGCACCGGCCAAGGTATTAGTGTACTTTGCAATTTTCTCCTCAACTCCCAAGCTAGCTTTGTTAAAAAAAAAAAAAAAAAATGTTGGCTGCCTAGTAGTAAGAAGGTGTATTTGGTATGGTAATGAACCTGGGCAAACTGTTCCCCGCTCTTCAGAAGAAGTTTCTATTTACACACTCGCTGCAAAACACAGCATTGCAGTGATAGAAAGTGAGGCACATTTCATCCTTTTGGCCTGACCATCTTTTGGCCCCTGATCGTGTAGTGATTTAGCTCTCTGCTTTCTCTAAAATTACGTTTCTCCTGTCTTTGAAGGCTAACTTCCCCTTGCCAGCACACGCATGTCCCACTTTGTCTTTCTAGAATCTTCTTCAACTCCAGTGACTCTTTGTTAAGCTTCCCTTGGCCTTCCCGATTCCCACCCTGCTCTGAATCGAATTTTCCAGCAAGTCCTCCAACCCATACCTTGAGCTCTCCTGATCCTGCTTTATTTTTTGCGGTGGGGGGGGGGTCAAAACGATGCGTTGTGCTTGGTTGTAAAACCGCAGTTTCGCACTTTGCAGTGCACAGATGCGTTCTCTTCTTCGAGACTCTCCTCTCCAGCATTAAAGAGGGACCCTTCATTGTAATCATTACCGAATGGATACAGTCCTAATGGAACTTAATTGTTTCCACTAGATGGATCTCGGGTGTTTTTGGCAGCCAAAATGAAAATGATTCCAAATACCATCAAAGGGGCTTATAAGCACCCAGCATGCACAGAGTGTTTTGATATACAGTGGAGTGTTAATATCATTATCTCTCCTAATACAACATACGGTTACTTTAATCCTTTCCCGCCTCTGTGATCTTGGAAGATCCGACGGATAGAAGGGAAAGAATGAAATGCTATATACAAGGAGACAAAGGGAGAATTAGTTCCCATCCCCTGGATGCGATTTTTTTTTTTGATTGTTTTGGATGTTGGCTTCAAATATATACCTTTATCAATACTGACTTCTGTATCTTCCACGCTAGTTTGAGTTTGTAGGCGACATCAAACATACCTTTTCACACATGTTCTTTCCAGATTTTTTTTAACACTTACTTAGCAGTTTATAGAAGGAAGTGAATGATCTCCTCAAGCTGCTTACAAATTAAAAAAAAATCTGTGCTTATTAATTATGCAGGATTAGTCTAATTATAATTCAGCAAATTAATTAGCGACAGAAGGTGTTCTGAAACATTGGAGTACATTTGCATGTTAAATGGAGAGGCTAGTCTGTAATATATGTAAATTTATGCATGGCTTCATAGTTTAATTTAAAAATTTGCAGCTGCATATGGTATGGGAGCAGGTGAAAAGTCAGTTTTAGTTTAATGATGCTAACAAACATTGGATGGTGTCCTGTCTTAGCAAGAGAAGGCACTCATATCTGCTAATCTATGAATCTGTCATAAGAATATAACGTTACATAGATGCTCAAACTCAAGGTCATTAGTGAGTGAACCCATAGGTGCAGTAGGTGTAAAACTGCAAACTGCAGAGAGAAAGCAATGCAAGGAAGAGCCCAAACTCTGAACTTTGTCTCCCACTTTCTCCAATATGGCATGTTTGGTCATCCAGCCTTCGTTTAGGGAAGGTAACATCCCAGCCTGTGTATATAGGAGTTATCTTTTTGTCTCACTGGTATCTGTCCTGGCAGGTGTAAAATAGTTATCCAACCTTGATTCTCTTTCCAAATATCCACATTTGCACTCCATTTCAATTTCCTGGAGTCGTGGGAAAGTTATTACCGAGTTATGAATTAATGGTAGGGTAGAGAGTTTTACACATTGGCCTCAACCATCTGGCAAAACAGTAAAACCAGCGGACCAGGCAGCAGCAAAGGGCTCTGGGTGTAATTGGTGTTCACTGCTCAGCCTAGCATAGATGAGCTTTGCCGGGAGGGCAGGGAACAGAGTGGGAGGGGGGGTGGAGAGGGATGGGGAAGGGGTGTCGAGGAAATTGCACGGTGAGGACCCAGGAAGCTGATGGCTGCCTAACAACTTCATTTCTCTCCTTCATCCGAGGAGTCGTGGTACCAAAAAGGAAAATAGATTTGTATTCCGATTCTGAAGTCTCACTGAAAGATTTTTTCTGAAGGAAGTCTGCAACGGGTTTCCGTTTGACTCAGTTCTTTTTGCTTTTCTGGATGAGACGAAGGCATGGGACAGAGAAGTGGGGGGATATGGGTTAAAAAAATAAAAAAGGAAAGATAGAGCCATGCACATTGCAAAGAGCCCTCTGAAGACGTTTTTATGAGAACAATTAGAATTACAAACATGCTTTTAGTGTGGCTTTCATTCCAATTCAAGCCAAAGAGTTCAATTATTATTTTCATTAATGGTGTCAGATTTGTATCTGAGTGTAAAAACAAGGACTTTTCCTTAGAGATATTTTTTCTCCCCATGAGCCTCACGGTGCCAAGCAATGGAATTCAGGAGGATGAAAATGTATCCAAATATAGAAAGGGGGAAAAAAAATCCCAACACATAACCCCAGGTCCTCAGAAACCGTAGTGTGTTACTGGTCAGAACTAAGTGGAGAATCAAAGGGGCCCCTGTTTTTGCACCTCCGTGTCTGTTTACGCTCAATTGCTTGCCAGTTGGGCTACGGGAGACATTCGCTTCAGAAGAAATCATGAAATGGCTCTGGAATGAGGTCTGTTGGTACGGAGTCAGGTTTACACAGTGTGGGCAGGAGCTCCCTCCTGGCGCCTAAATGAACACAGCAGATCCACTCGGGAGGCGGCATGCTCCGTAACGGTAACGGGGAATCTACTGCCAAACCGAAATGCCACTTCCAGGAGCTTGTCATCGGAGTGAGCATCGAATAGAAAATGATTCCACGGAGCCTGTCGCCAGTTAGGAACCAGCATATCATGCACGCAGCTCTGAAGGCTGCTGCCGCCCGGAGTTTACTCAAAACAGGGATGAGGACTTCAACCCATCGTCTTGCTGCTGCTGTCTGCCGGAATCGACGAATTATGACACATGTGTGTGGTTTTTTTTTTTTTTTCTTTTAATATCGCTTCCTAAAAATTAAGAGCAATCCTTCAAGTGGAGTGCATAATATTATTGGAGAGATGAGCAGGCCGGGGAGGATGAGATTTGAATCCGTGGCAACTCCCTGTGGAATAATTTTGTTTGGAAAATGGGCTGTTTTTAAGGGAGAGAAAGGCACAGGGTGAAGGAAGGGGTCCTAGGTATGCCCAGTGATAGGTGAAGAGGCTAACTTACTTTGTACCAGGCGCTTACCCAAACACTCTGTGTGGATAACTAGTCCTCACCACTGGCCTTGGAAGGTGCTTAATTTTTACTGAAGGTCCCTGATTTTTTTCACAATAAATTTTAAGCAATCACCACCACCATCGTCATCACGGCAGAAGCCTTGAAATCATGTAGAAATGGCTTGGTAGGGACATCTTGATTCGCTGCCACATATAGAAGTGACATTATCTGCTGCCAGAGGAATTAGCTTGCTGGTCTATTTAAAAATCTCCATCATAGGAGATCCTGCTCTGTCCCTTGGGTAATGTTTTCAAAATTTAGCTTTGGTGACTTGATGCTCAAAAAATGTTTTTCCACGATTTAATTCAACTTCTTATGTTAACGTTTGATTTCTAGCTCCCCACCCCCGCCCCGCCCCATAATCTTGGTGGACAAATGGCCCCGAATCTTCCTCATCCGCTTGAGCAATCTTTTACTTTTTCTGCAGAGGGCTGAAGCCAATTGGGGTGCACCATCTTTGGACCATTTGGGTTCTTGAGGAGTCTTGTTTTCTCAATATCTGATAGACTTGCTTGTTATCTCCCTCTGCACATTCCTGTGTAGCCACAGAATTTCTAGAGAGCACAGTGCCTGCTAGGAGTGGTAGACATTTCTGTTTGTTTGCTTGTTTTGTTTTGCGACACAAAGAGCCACTCCACTCACATTCCAGAGTAAGAGGAAGGAAAGGACAGGGTCTCCCACGGAGATCAAGGCACCTGTCCCCTGAAACAGGGTGCTGCTTGGCAATGAGTCCCTCCTTCAGAGGAAGCTTGGTCCCAGCTCCCACCAGAGCAACAGTTTGCTAAGTGCCAGACAAACTGGGTTCCGCTCTTAGCTCTTGTACTTACTAGCTGTCTTAACCTTGGGCGAGTAATCTAACCTTTTCCGAATCTTGTTTATTCCCTAATGTTAATATTCCTACTCCCAGAGTTGGGAGGATTAAATGAAATCACGCCTGGCAAACACTATGCGCTCAATGGATATAGGCTGTAATTAATTATTATTTCATCATCATGAGTCTTTTAACCAAGAGGAGTTCATAAGGTTGAGTGTAGTCGGAGGAAAGAAAATGTACCGCTTAAATATTTTCTGTAAACTTACCTTTTGTTTTTTAGATCTAAAATGGCCTTTCATTGAAATATTCCAGGCGAATAAGCTTTCGTGGTAGTAAGTCCCTTCCTTAGAAATGTCTGTGGAGCTTAAATATTCTGTACCTACCCTGTTCGTGTGTTTATATTTGCAGTTTAAAGGGTTGTTTAAATAAATAAACTAGATAGAACATCAGCTTACCAAAGTGAGTATTTGATTTAAGCCTAAAGAAGCCAGTTACTCAAAACTTTTAAACCATGTACGTTTTCCATGGGATCTTGAGGCTTTGTGCCAGCCACCATCGTGCCAGGTGGATCTCAAACACCAAGCGTCCTCAGACGCACCGTTGCCAAGTTACTGCCATGCAGGGGGACAGCCCATTGGGAACTTGGCCTCCCAGAATCTCTTCATTCTCATGGACTCTTGTCAGAGTCTGCACAAGGCTCTGAAAAGTTCAGAGCCCTTTCTAGCCTGGGCTGACACCTCAATGGTCAACAGATTTCCCCCGGACGTTTCATCTCCAGGCTAAGGCTGGGGACCCCCCGCTAACCTCACTTGGCGCTGCCTGGGTGTGCCTTTTGTTGGTGGCTCTTGAAGGAGGAAAGTGTGTTCTCTCTGTTGTTGGAAGGTTCAAAGAGGATATTTGTGGTTAAGACCTAGATTAAAGCTAGAATGCTATCATTGTGGTTTTCACTGACCTCAAGTGGAAAACCAATCATGTAGGGGGTTTCTACCTGATAGAGCAGAGTGAGTTCCTGAGGGTGACAGAATGGACTCATGCCTCTTGAGTGTGACCATCCAGCAGGTTGGAGAGCTTGGGTTGCCTGATCCCCCAAATGATGGCGACTTGTTGAGAGGATCCTGGGAGAAGAAAGGCCTCTGCTCACTCCTTCCAAATGTGATTTTATGACCCAGCCTGTCCCTACATTGGGTAGTTCTCAGAAATGGTGTGAGGGGCTATCTCCTTTTTAGAAGCATGCACAAACAGTGAAAGTCAATTGCATTTTAATTTATTGGACTTTTTTAAAAAAAAGGTTTAACAGCTAATCTAGATAAAAGGTGTCTCCATCAGAATCAATGAACACAGACCTCTAAGCACCCACATGGTTTGTGAGGCCGTAGCAACTGCAGATTTAGTTCAGCCTTTGGTGACCCAGCCTGCTAATGTGCCCATCATGGCAGAGAAAGGAAACCAGGTATAGCATTCCTGATCTTGGTCCTTGGAGAGTGTGGGGTGCTCTTGTCTCTGTGGTGTATAAAATGTGGCCATGTCATAGCAGAAGTTCTTTCCAGGGTAGTAGGTACAATTTGATTTTTTTTTTAAGGGAATAAGGAGCCAAGTTTCAAAATGAAAGGTATTTTACATATTATTTTGCCCAAAGTGAGGTTGTGTTTAATGGTGTCTGTTACTTAGTGCTAAGCTCACATTTCTTCGATATGTATCCCTATCTAAGCCCTTTTCTTAAAAGAAGCTTTGGTACCTTCCACAGTGCGTGCCTAAAGATTTTGTTGGTATTGAAATTTTTAAGAAGGGACTAGATCTTGGATTTCAGATTGGAGGTGAATTGAGTGGCTTCGTCCACAAATCTGGAGAAATATTGTGCTGGGTTTTGTGACAGTCAGACCATTCGTTGTAGTTCCAGGGCCTGGCAACAATACTAACTAGTTGCCCTTTCCTGTGATTTAACTTGACTCTGAACCTGATCTGTGCATCTAGTTTAAAACTCAGTTCCTACTTGGGACAGGTGTCTAAGCCACCTAGGAGCTTTTACAGTATTCTTGAACAGTACAGAATATTCTGGTATTCTAGAGATTGGGAGGGGCATTTCTTGGGTGGTAGGTGATCCTTGGGATCTTACTCATACGAGATTCAGGGGTCTTCGGGCTCATCTCAGAAACTGGAGAAGCATATTTTAATGGTTTCGTTGGATGGTGCATGATGTCAAGGACTTTGTTGGCCACTGTGTCTACACTTTCTTGGCATATACAACACACTTAATATGTGCTGACCAAATGAGTAAGTGGATTCAGCAGGAGTTTTTAGTATCAAGCATTTAGTTCCATGTGACTATCTTTGACCTAATGCTTTCCTCTTGGGATACCACAGTCACTCCAAGAAGCCAGAGTCCTTTGCTTTTTTTGTGGGGTGTGCCTTTTTAGACCATTGTGAAGTTTGTTTGGTTTTTTAAGCAGTTTATTGAGCTAGAACTTACACACCCTGAGGTTCACCCATGCAAAGCGTCCAGTGCAGTGGTTTTCAGTGTATTCACAGAGCTCTGCAGCCATCGTCACCATGTCATTGGTGCAGGAAATACAGCACACCAGAGGGAGCTTGTTTCTAGAAAGATCCAGGCTCCAGAACTTGTGTCCACCACTTGCAAGCTATGTGATCTTTGGCAAATTTCTTAAATTCTTGGGGCCTTTGTCTTTCCCAGCCGTAGGCTGATTCATCACTCGTAGGGTGGTCGTGAGAAGTAAATGTGGTGCAGCGTTGACACTCAGCAGCCATCTTTCCTTCCCCTCCGCGTCCCTGTACCCTTCAGCTGCTGGACAACACGGGGTGGTGAGCAGGGATGGAAATGACTTTGACCTGTGATATTCCTGAAGCATCTTCCCTGCCTCAGCACCAGACAGCACGATCCTAATGGAATGGGGCATCTTGCCCAACTGCCTGCTTGTCAGCCTTGGGGTACTACCAGCTCTGGGCAAGGTGTCACCCCAGATGCCCCATGTCCCCCCTTATTTATTTTTCTTTCCCAGCCTCATCTCGACCTATGTCTCAGAACCCAACCCCCGTCCCCTGCCGTACCTACTTGCACGTCAACAAGTCATAGTCTTATGTTTTTAGTGGTTTCTTCCCCTAATGTGGCCCTTTCTGGAAGGTTCTCAGCTCTGCACATTTTTCTTTGCAATCATAGAATATTAATGTTGGGAGGAACCCTAGAGATCCCTTCTTTTAACAGTTGAAGGCACTGAGGTCCAGCGATGTGTGGCAACTTGGCTGCATCGTCAGTCGCTAGTGGATTAGCAACTGGCAGGGTTGAGTATGTCTTTGTGGAGTAAAGGAATGCCTTTTGGCACGTGAGGCTGCCTCGGTGACCTGGGGACCAGATTGGAATCTGAGGGTTGGGAGTTCACATGTGACCTCACCTCTCGATCCCTCTTCATCCATAAAACAAAGATAAACCTACGGTTGTTAACGTTCGCTCTTAAGGAATGGGATCGGAAGCCTTGCAAAGTCCAGCACGCTCAGGGGTTGTGATATCTGTGTAGCCGGCGTGGTTCGGGGAAGGTGGGAATAACTTCTGTCCTGATGAGAAGCTGCACATTTGGTCTGAATCTTGCAATTCATTTTGGTTTCCCGTTTCTGAGTGGAGAGAGCTGACATTTTCCAGGCAGCTCGGGCTTCGAGGGATCCGGACCCAGGGGATTTTGAGAGTATTTGTTCCCTGCAAGTTACCCTGTGGCTAATGGCTGGTGTGGTTAGCAAGGGGTTTGCACCAAGACCCTGAACATGGGGGCTGGAGAGGGTTGAGGGGAGGGCACCAGAATACATTAGAAAAAGGAAGAGAAAAAATTGAAGATGTCAGTAAGCCCCAGAATTGCTTTTAATTAATATATATAATTAATATATATATACACACACATACATACACACACACACACACACACACACACATATATATATATATATATATAAAAATCCAGGTCATAATTATTTCTGGGGCTAGCCATTTAGAAGCAGCAGTGCCTTCTTTTAGAAGATATTCTATAATGTAAGAGAACTTTGTGCCTCTTTCTCTCTCTCTTCCCCCACGTCCCCTTTGCGAACCAAATGCTAACTCCTCAGTGTGCAGGGGGCTGTGTAGGCTACAAAGTCAGCCCCCGGACCAGCAAAGAGTCAACACTGGGTGTTTCCCATCCAAACCACTGTTTAAAGGGTCCTAATTTAAAATGAATGAAGCCTTTCGGCACGCCCCGTGTTCCCCTAAATCAATCTGATTTTACGTCAACATTGATCTCTTTTGCACTTTCCCGCCTAGCATACCATCCCTATGATGATGCCTTCATGGACACTGATGTTTCCACCAGACACGTTCTGGAGAAGGGCCGGGCGGGGAGCTGGGAGCGTAACGCACGCAGGACGCGTCATAAGGAGTCCAGTTGTGGCAAAACTTTCTAAAAATCAAGGAGTAAATGAGAACGAGCCTTCTGTCTGGCTTCAGTAGGGGAAGGGTGTGCATTGCTGCTCTGGGCGGTGGAGGGCAAATTGTGTGTGGGGGGTGGGGTGGGGTGGGGGCGGCTATTGTTTGGAAAGAGACTCAGGCGAGGAAAGGCAAGTTTGCAGTGTTTCCCGAGAGCATCTGCGTGCATTGCAAGCGACTGTAGCTCACTCTGATGTGAATGTACAAATGGAGGAATGTTTCCCCTTGAAGGAATAAAATGTTTGAATTCTGATCCATCTTTGCTTAAATAAAAGCCCCACTGCTTTCTAACTTGCTCCGATCACCGTGGGCAGACGTGTCACCGCACTTCAAGAAAGCGGCGGCAGGTTGTGAATTCGAACACCGCGGTGGCTGGGAAGCAACGCAGATCATGTTCTCTGCCTTGTCCGTCTGCAGGCACCTCCGATGAAGACCCCGACACCTCTGGGCACACAATGCAAAGCCTAATCCCCCACCCATCCTATAAAAAAATTGAAAGGGAGAAATGAAAAGCAGATGTTATAAAACCAGAAAAAATATTTAGCTGTTACGTCCAAATTCACTCCCAACCTTATTCATAGATTGGGTCAGGAACATGCTGCCAAATATTTTTAGCAAACAGATAGTAAAAGAGCTTCAAATACAGAAAATATTCTGAAGAGTCAATTCCCCTTCTGCCCTCCCTTACCATTTACTGTTTATCTTCTCATCAGCTTTTTTTTTAAAGTGATAAATGCAATTAATTGGAGTGCTCTCTCATCCTTTTGTGTGATTGTTAAAAATAAAAACAAGCAGAAGGTTATCATGAGAGTGTTTCACCAACCCTTGCGTTAAAATAGGATTTTTGGAAGCATTGTTGATTTCTACTTATTTTTGTTGGTAAATCCTGGGGAAAATGTATATCTTTTCCTTTAAAGTTCTAATTCAAGGCATGGATGTGAGAGTTCTGAAGGGACTTTGGGACTGCGGTAAAATTTCGTTGTCATAGTAACAGAAAGGGAAATAGGCCTCGCTCACCTGGGACTTTAGCACTGCAAAAGCTGGATTTTTTAAATTTTTGTTAAGGCAGAGGACTCTGCAAGTAAAATAAATGAAAAACTTATTGTATTTTGAAACAGAATTTCAAACATTAACTAAGTGAATTGCTGGAAAGGCCGTTCCTGCCATTTTTCTTGGTTGATGTAGTCATCTGATTAAAGATGCCCAATTTAAAAATCACACAGACAGGTCATTTAGGAGAATACTGGTTTTAAAAAATGCATCTTACAAATGATCACCTGAGATCATGATTCTGCGTCTCTGTATTTTTCTGCATAATCTATAGATGATCTGAAAAGACATTCACACTTGTTATTAATCATAAACCCCCGGCATATACCTGCATGGCTGGACTTTGTGTTTGGATGGTAACATACCGTTTTCTGATTTTGTAAACATTGGTTGAAAATGTCAGGCCTCCTACATGTGTGAGTATGAAGGTGTGTGTGGGCAGCCAAGAGCTTCCCATGTGAGGATTCCTTAGAATTCTGAGCCAAATTCTGCCATTTTTAACCCTGGAGCAAGAAGTTCTGTACAGTAGGGGTCACTGCTGCGTTTGAAGCCATTTTTGCAGACAGAGTGCTCTAGAAACTCCGGGGGCTGGTGTACAAACCAGAGTCCAGCTTGCGAACCGCTTAACAATCCCCCACAGGGATGGGGCAGGGGGGTGCTGGGCTTGGCGATTGAAAACATCCAAATTTGCAAATTGCTCAGGGTCAGCAATGTTCATTCCCAGGCAGGGCAGGTTGAAATTCCCCAGATCTGAAATACAATCGCTTCCAAATTAAATCTAATAGAATGCAGCTATATTCTCCCTTAAAATATGTTTACTGAAAAAATGTAACACATTGCTTTCTCTTCGCAGATTCTTTTTAAAATTTTTCCTCAAGTGCAATCAGAATTGTTTGAAAACAGCAGGAAACCCAAGAGACATGAGACGGTTTCAGGTAAGGGGCCCTGTGGATCTCTCCTGTTAAATAAGTCATCCTGTTTTCGCTCTCTTTCTCTTTTCCTTTTGTATTTTTTTTCTCAAAAGCCATATTCACCGATACTGCTAACAATATGAAAGTTGACTATAAATGATAACCCTCATCCAGTAGTATTGAGGGTTTCCTCATTTTGTAGTGTTTAGGCTCTGCCTCCAATGCCAGAGGCCCAAGGGGAGAGGCACCAAGCCGTGCTGGAGGTTTGATTTTAAGCCCCGAGGCTGCCCATTGCACACACAGCTGCCCACAGCAGGAACCGTGTTCTTGATATTCAGCCACCTTGGGATTTTTCAAAGCAGCTTCTCTGTGTTTTCTGCAAGCAACAGCCTCTGTCTTCCCTTTTGCACCGATTAACTATTCAGTGGTCTCTCTCCGAGCCTTCGGGAAGGCAGCAGCCCAAGCATCCGTGGTCACTTTAAGATCGCAGCATGACAACAAGACCCACGGGACTGTGACCCAGCTGCCTGGCAGTTAAATCTGCCCCCGGTTTCATCACCCTTGCTGAGGATAGACTGAGGATACGAGCTAATAAAAACAGGCCGAGGCAAGAGTCTCGGGCCAGAGACGAGAGCAAGAACGGCCCCTCTCAGCCCCCTTCCTGGAGCTTTGAAGGGTCCCTATTTAATCCACCAAATGGCTTTTCTGCCATTCACGCCCCGGCTAACCACGTGGCAACCCCTTTCTCCATAGAAAAATGAAGAACATGCTAAACAATAGTATTCAAGCTTGAGATTTGAAAAAATCCCCGCAGCAACTCGAGAGAGATGGGGATTGTTAGCCTTGTCTTTCGGGTGAGGGGAGGGGGTTCCTGGAAGGTTAAGGAACTTGCCCCTAATTGCAGTACGAGGTGGGTGCCCCCGGGAGCTGGGAGGACTCGTTCATCAAACTCTTCCCACCACGCCGTGGGTGTGGCGTGCGGCGTGTTGCAGCAGCTTCTGGGTTTATGCTTTGCTGTTGCCTTCTTGAAATTCTTAATAATTTCAGAACAAGGAGCAAGTATATTTCAGTTTGCATTGGACTCCTCAAATCATGTAGCTGGTCCTGTCTGTCCCTTAGAGAGCGTCTGTGGTTTGGCCATAGACGGATGTTCAGGAGCAGGGTCACTCAAGAGTTAATAGGGGGACGGGCACACGCAAGGCCAGTGAGAGTTAAAAAATTTCTGTTTTTTTTTTTTTTTGTTTTTTTTTTTTTTTTTAGACCCCATCATGGTTATCAAACAATCTTGCTATGATCAGGACATTTTTTTTTTTTTACAGTATTTAACATTATTACCAGCCTCCCTTGAAATAGTTGAAGCCCTCCTCTGTTTCTTGTAGATTCTTTCCCTACTGTTTGGCAGGAAGACAAATAAAATCCGCCTTCTTGGGGGTCAGACAGGAAGGTCACGCACAATGGAAGTTCACTGTATTCAGTATTTATTCCAAATAGAAATGTAAATAATTTCAGTCCAAAGCAAAGTGGAATTCAAAAGGATTCCAAACTTCCTCCAAGACCAAGGCTTGGCTTCCTTTCCAGAAGAAACAGAGGCAGGGCAAAGAAGTCGGCAGGTTGGGTTCTCATCCCTTCCTGTCCTCTGCCACCACATCCAGAGAGTTTTAAATTTGAGGCTACTCGTATAAATGGGGGAAGTGGCTTCGAATAGAATGCCTCGTCATTTCATTTCTCCCAACTTTTAGAAATATCTTCACAAAGCTAAGTGCGTGCTAATATTC
>CAUYRT010057281.1:0-37845 GCA_963574885.1 Lepilemur ruficaudatus
GTGTCCTTTGTTCTTTGTGCCACCAGAGATGGCTCAAGGGAATTGTCCGGGCGCAGATCGGGAGATTATTTTAGTGTCTTAGCCAAAGATGGGATGAATCAGAACCTTTGAAAGCTCTGTACTTATGCCCAGAAGCAGGACTTTGGTACTTTGAGGTGGGAGTCTGCCAGCCTCCTCATGTGTCGGCAAATTAATAAACTCTTCTTTCCTTCTCAAAAAAAAAAGAAAAGAAAACAGATGGCAAAATTATGTTGATAGTTTAGGCGCACACTTTGATTAATTGTACTGCTTCTTGTTTGAGATATAATAAACTGCACTTTTGATTGAAAATGGTGTATTTCATATTTAATGACCTAATAAATTAATGAATGTTTCACTCTTAGAAACAGTGCTGCGTTGAACATCTTAAGTGTATCTTTGTGTACATGTGATGGTATCACTGTAGGGTAAATTCCTTTTTTTAAAAATATAGAGAGGGTATCTCGCTATGTTGCCCAGACTGGAGTGCAGTGGCTATTCACGGGCACGATCATAGTGTGCTACAGCTTCAAACTTTTGGTCTCAAAACAATCCCCCCGCCTCGGTGTCCCATGTAGTTGGGACTACACCACAGCATCTAGCCCCACAGGATAAATCCCTAGAAGCGGGCTTACTAGGTCAAAGAGTACGTGCTTTATAACTGTCACTGATGCTGCCGTATTGCTCTCCAGAGAGATTGCACCAGTCCACACCCTCACAGCAGTGTATGAGAGGGTGTGTTTCCCCAAATTGGATGTTACCACACTTTTTAAATTCTTGCCATCCTGTTAGGTGGAAAATACTATGTCATTATTTTAATTTGCATTTATTTAGTTATGAATGAGATGAAACAATTTTTTCTGTTTATTGGTCATTCATATCTCTTTTGTCAATTACTTTTTGATGTCCTCCGTTTTCCACTTGACTATTAGGCTTTTGTTAATTTACAAGAGTTCTTTGCAAAGAAATGATCACTCTGTTGTTTGTGTTGAATGTATTTTCCCTGCTTTGTTATTTGCCTTTTGAATGTATTTCTATCTTTCCTCTTGCTTGATGTTTTCTCTTCCCTGAATTTTGGTGACCACTCTCCTGGGTGTCTTTGCATCCTCATCACAGTCATTTTAAGGCTCCGTTGTCAGCTCCTTTTCCTTGTGACCATCCTTAAGTGCTGCTTATCCCTGAGGGTCAGTCTCCTGGCTGGTCTCCCACTCCCTGGGCAATCTCATCCGCATCCCTGGTTTCAGCTACAGAGTTGAAGGCTCCCCAAGCTGTTTGTAGCCAGTTCCTCTCTGTCGAGCATTAGCCCTGAATATGCAACTGCCTACTAAACATTTCCTCATGGAACTGCCGCAATGTCTCCAGCTCCACCCACCTGCCCTGCCTGTCCTTCCGTTTCTGTCCCTGCCTTCTCTGCGGGCACCAACCTCTAGCCGGGTGCTAAGGCCAGAGCTGCACGTTTTCACAGCCTCCGCTCCTTCTCGTGTGTTCCATCTAATCAGTGGCAGCGTCCTCTGGTTCCTGCCTGTGAAACATCTCTGGCTCTGTCCTCCTCTCAGACCCCTCAGCTCCCAGGGCTGCTGCCAGAACCCCTCACGTTCCCCTGGTCTGCAGAACCCCCTTCTGAGCAGAACTGTTTGTCCACATGATCAGTTCCTTCTCACAAGGAAATCTGATCCTGTCTCTGGTCTGAAAATTCTGCAGTAACTCCCTTTTACCTGCAGATGGTATCTAAACTTTTCTTATCACACTAAGTCCTTTCCTCTGCTTCCTGAGTACCTTGCCTGCCTTACCTTTCTTCTACTTGTCCTTCCAGCAAAAATGGACTCCTGACATCAGAAAGGACTGCTGTTGACGTTGAAGAGGGAGACGAAATTTGCTGAATGGTGGTTAGAAATGGTTAGAAAATAGAAACAGCCGACGTGTGTGCACTTATGTGCACACACACACACTCACACACTCTCTTTCTCTTCTCCCTGCCACCAAATGTCACCACTGTTTACAACTAATGGTGATGTGATCCCTTCCAGAAAAACACACTAGGCTATACGGTATGGGAGTGTGTATCTTTCTTCCTTGTTTATGCGATTTTGCCCTATTGAGCCGGGTTTCTTGTCGGTAGTGCGTTTCCTTTCTTTCAGGCAGCTGGTCTTGGTAGCGCTCTCATCTCGGTGATCAGCCACTTAGTGCCCGTTGTTAACTGTTAGCCTGGTCACCTAGCCACCGTTTGTCTTTATCTTAGAAGAATACGCTCTCTCTTTTCCCCCCTCTTACAGGTAATGCGGAAATCTCATGAAGCCCGTGAAAAATTGCTTCGTCTGGGAATCTTTAGACAAGTGGATGTTTTGATTGATACGTGCCAAGGTACTTACTGTGTTGTCGTATGTTTACGATTCTCTGTCCCTCCGTCCTTCAGGACACACGAAAGCTGTTGTGTGGCCAGATACGGGTGGCGCCTGGAGGTTAACCAAACAGATGAGGCTCCTATTTAGCAGACTCCGGAAGGTACAGGAGTTTCACATCAGGCTGAGGCAGGATTGGTAACCTTTGAAATGTTGTCCTCTAGCCGGGGCTCTGAGAAGGACCCTGGGGCTGGGCGCCAGGCCTCCCTACCCATGGCCCAGCCCAGCGGCTCTGCCCTCAGCAGATCCCATCTCCGTGTGTGCTCTAAAAAGAGGAGGGAATCGGATTTCTGTTTTAGTTTTTGCTCGTTTTCTTATTTGCTGTGTGATATTGGGCAGGTCTCTCAACATAGTCTGCTAGTAGGAGAACAAATTCCTTTAGCAAATATTGTTTGCTAAGCAGATACTGCTGCTTGTCATCACTTCCTTGTGGCAAAAGCTGGCTGTGTTTTGATACATTCTGCCGCAGAAACTAGAGACACAATTTTTGGTGTAGAGGTGTACAATATTTTGATTTTATGTGGCAGTGTTCTTGAACTTTAAAAAAGACGGTATATTTTCCAAAGGAGATTACAAAGTAAAATGAACCTTTTTATCCATAAGATTGTTTTTTGTCTTTGTTAGCAATGGGACCTAAAATAAAATGACATTCAAGCTGTCTTATTGTTTAATATTTTTTATTTACTTAGGTGATGATGCACTTCCAAATGGGTTAGATGTTACCTTTGAAGTAACTGAATTAAGGAGATTAACAGGCAGTTATAACACCATGGTTGGGAACAATGAAGGCAGCATGGTATGGTATAGGTTTTTTTCTTTTTTATATTGGAACTTTGAATTATTAGCTTTTAAACTATGACTGTAATTTTAAAAGCTGATAATAATTTTCAAACCTTTGTCATTTCATGTATTTTAATCTGTTATTTGCAGTTTCTCTTTAATCTCCCTGAAATTGATTATAATGTGTTTTGACTTGTTTAATAACAATATTAACATCAGTAATTAGGAATGATTTGGGGAATGCTCATATTAATAGTCCTTGTTCAAATTCCTTTAAACTCCAAATGTGTAGAATTCATGTCCTTGAGCTTCACAGGTGGCAAGTTCAGCTTGTCTGTCGCATGAATCAGGTTTGTATGTATGATGCTCTCAGCACGGGTATGTTTTAAAGAGTAAAACAATTACGAATGAAAGGTGGAATCTGTAGTCTACATTTTTGTTGTATTTTTACGAAAGTCTCTTAGCTAGCACAATCTTTATAGAAAATTGTTATTACTTCGATTTAGACCACTGCTATTTTTTTTTCCTCCTAGGTACTTGGCCTCAAACTCCCCAATCTCCTAGGTCGTGCAGAAAAGGTGACTTTTCAGTTTTCCTATGGAACAAAAGAAACTTCATATGGCCTGTCCTTCTTCAAACCACAGCCTGGAAACTTCGAAAGAAAGTAGGAAGCCAAACAGATCATTGAGTACACTGGCCTGATTTCAAAGTTAGAGTAGATGCCTTGTTTGTGGAAAACTTACACAATCAGCTGCCACTTCTGCAGTGACACCAGGCTGTAGATTTCCTCTTGAAGCTGAACCCCACAAATGTCGCTTTAAATCTGTTGATTTAAATGTGTACGAGTCCTAATCACTGTTCCAGCTTTTAAAGCTCTACCCCTTGTCTCCTAGTTTCTCCGTAAACTTGTATAAAGTTACTGGGCAGTTCCCTTGGAGCTCACTGCGGGAGACGGACAGAGGCATATCAGCCGAGTACAGTGTAAGTAGTGTTGCCGTCGTTCCCTTTGTGGGCTTGGGTAGAAACAAAGTGCCTTTTTTATTGACTCCCAAAGATGGCAAGTGGGAGGCAAGGAGCACACAGACCCTCTGCCCCACCTGTCAGCTGCCTCCTAGCACTTGAGAAAGTACCTGAGTCCCAGGTGGCCCTAGGTGCAGAAATGGCAGAGCAAGGCTGCCCCAGCCGTACCATCTCCTGGTTCCACCTGGCACAGTGCCTTGTGGGTGCTCTGTAAATAATCATGCTGGGATGGGTACCCTGAGGTTCTCACCCTGAAGCCGGGTGGGGTATTCTGGGCCTGTGACCATGTCCCACCTACTCATGATGGCCTTGAGCTCTCTTGCAGGCCTCAGGGCCACAGGGAGTGCCTAGTGTGGGACACCCTCTGGGGAGCGTGGCATGACCTGGCTTCCTTGTGAGAGTAAGTCACCATCACACTTCCCACTGCAGCATCGCTCGCCTTTCAGAAAGAACGTGGGCATTTCTCTGAGGTGGACATCTAAGACGAGCTGTCCTTGCTGAGACAGGACAGTGCGTCAGGCTGGGAGGCAGGTCCTGCTTGCCTGGACCCCAGAGTCCACTTGGTTCAGGGCTCTGCCTGCAGGAAGGGTACTCTGCTCTTAACTCCCGTGTAACTTTGTGTCCTGGTTCTTTTCTGTGGGCTGATGTGAGTCATGGCTTCAGACAGGGGTTGGTGGACCGGCGGGGTGCGTGCCAGGCCATCCTAGGTGTCTTATCCTTCACAAAGGGAGGGGAAAGAGATGCCCCCGTTGGTTGTAGAGTAGCCTGCAGCTTTCAGAGCAGTGGCCCTGTGCACTCTCCTGGAACACAGTCCTGCTTCTGGGGGCATTCTTTCCTTCCGTTCAGTTCGCAGCTTCTCCCCTTCTTCCTTTGCCCTTCCTCCTCCTGTTCCCCTCTTCGCTTCTCCCTCCCTCCCATCATTTGTAAAAAATTTTTTTCTATCAGCATTGGAGGTGGAAATAACTAAAAATAAATAAATAAACATTTTTATTTTAGATATTTTGTTAATTATTTCGTGATTCCTCATTCCAAAAATTGATTTGCCACGGTTTCCCCAAGTGTGTGCAGTAGAGAAAGATGTCTCGTTTCCTGTGTGCGTTGCAGTTTCCCATATGGAAGACCAGCCACACGCTCAAGTGGGAAGGCGTGTGGCGGGAGCTGGGCTGCCTCTCCAGGACAGCGTCCTTTGCTGTTCGAAAAGAAAGTGGACATTCGCTTAAATCGTCTCTTTCGGTAATGACTTTTCCTGTTTGCGTAAATAATTGTGTTGGTAGAACCATGCTGTTTATTGGGCAAACAGTCTTTCTCAACGCCAGGGCTGTTTGAGAAGTGTCCCGGGGATTGGGTGGCTGAAACAGTGGCTCCTGGCTCTCTGTGAGCTTTAGTAGTGTCCTGCCACGTGTCACATCAGTGGTAACGGGAAAAGGTGTGTTTAAGAGCTGACTGTTTCAAAAATAATTAGAAAACTGGCTGAGCTGACTTAGGCCAGGATGTCGAGCCCCTTGAGAGAACGAACCCAGTGACGGGTCGTAAACTCCCTGGTAATGAGTGGGGATTGTTTATTCCAGTGATGCTCAGTCTTGCTCTTGGGACCTCAGCATCTGCATGTGTACAACAGGGGTGCTCATGCTACCTTCCTCCAAGGGGTTTTGTGAGGGCGAAATGATTTCATAGTTGTAAAGTGCTTAGCACAGGCCTAGCATGTAGCTCCGTGGGTGTTCATTGTGATTTATGGAACTGTTTGTAGTGAAAGCCCCTCCATTCACGTTCCTTTCAGCACGCCATGGTCATCGATTCTCGGAATTCTTCCATCTTGCCAAAAAGAGGCGCTTTGCTGAAAGTTAACCAGGTATCGTTCCTCCCCCGTAACCTCTGCGGGGCGCGGGGCAGGCACGCTTTCCACAGTAGACGGGTTGGGGGTCACGCAGAGCGTTCACGTTTGTGATGTTAAACTTTGCCCTTTAATTGTGGGAATCATTCTGCACTTGCTGGCGAGGACTGTCAGCTCCGCTGTCTGGGCTCCCAGCTCTGGAATTGCTCCTGCTTCCTGCTTCGGCTTGTTCTGTCACAGAACCCAGGGTGGCGATAGCTTGTGGCATCTTTGATGGTAGCACTGATAGGCCAGGAGGAGAGTTGTGGTTTGGCGTGCGTGGTTTCCTTGGTTACCCTTGAGAGAGCGCCTGAAGGCAGAGATTGTCCCTTGACACCTGCAGGGGCAAGTCAGGTGATAGCCCCCGCAGGCCTGGGGGAAGTCTTCACCGCCTTAAAGAAACATGCTCTGTGCTCCCTGTCGGTGTGGAAGCGTGCTTTAGTGCGTCTCTCGCCTTCCCTCCTTTGTTGGAGGAGGGAGTGCAGAGACCCCGTTTTGTGTTGTAAGATCGACAACAGTGCGAGCACAGGGAGGGGCTGGCCCCTCCGTGGGAGACAGTTGGGGGCGACAGGGCTGTGATGCACCTCGAGGTCCCTCCCCTGAGCACTGCCCCCGCTGTGGCCCGAGGTTCAGTTTTTGTCGTGCAGGGCGGAAGCCCAGGTGCCTGATCTTCAGTTTCAGAAGAGCAAGCAGAAATCAAATTTTTATACAAAATCTCCCAAATTGTGAAAGCCTGGCTAATTTTTTTCCCCAAACCCTAATTAAGTTAGTGAGCCATGTCACCCCTTGTGAGCTGTGTGGTGGACTCTGGCAGCCGGGTTTTCCCTCGTGTGGCAGGAGTGACTTCCCCTGCAGCGTCAGGTCTCTGTCTCTGTGAGTCCCCGTTGCCATGTGTGACAACTGGCTGTGGCTTCTAGGAAACGGCGTGTTCTGTTGTGTTTTAAAAAATAAATGACAACAAAAAAACCCAAAACCCGTTATTTAGTAACCCCTGTAATAAGTCTGTTTGCTCGCTCCGACCTGAGGACTCTCTTCCCACAGGAGCTGGCGGGCTACACCGGAGGGGACGTGAGCTTCCTCAAAGAAGATTTTGAACTTCAGTTGAATAAACAATTCATATTCGATTCCGTGAGTATCTAAGCCAAAACATGTACCTGCGCCGTCATCCCTTGGTTTTTGGAATCTCACCCGAAAATCTGAGTTCCTGAGTAGCTAAAGCACTTACGTGGAAGCCCGAACATTAATGCTTTAAACTTCAGTGCTCAGTCCTTTGAATTTAGCCAGAATTGAATACGCTCTGGGGAGGAGTGATAATTATCTCTGTAAAAAGTAATCTGTTCATCAGTGCAGGGCCGTGGGAGAGCTCCTCCCGGTTACCGTCTCAGGGCTGTCTCAGGGCTGTCTCAGGGCGGCTCGAGGAAGGGGACTGTCTCCCTCCCTCGACACGTCACTTCCGTGGGCGTTCTGAGCTTCACCTCATTTTGCTGGAGCCGCAGGGCTCTGGGTGGTTTTAGAAATTTTTTTTTTTTAATCTTTAGTCCAGTTTGGCTAGTTTCTCCTGGTTCACTCAGGATTGAGGAGTGAGTGACCAGGTTCTGATCTAGCCAGCGGAGCCCCAGGCTAGCAGGACACCTGGCGTATTTCTCAATATTTCTCAGGTCGTCCCAGCGCCAGGGTGGCTGGGACAGCTGTCCCCACCCCCGCTGCTGCCTGGGCCCTCATCTGCCCTAAAACGTGGGAGCGGGAGCGAGTGTTTCAGAAATGGACGTGCAACTGTTTCTGTGCAGCTTATTTAAAAGTAATGTATTGCTGCTCCTGTTCAATCCTTGACTCATTGCACTTTGAACTGGCCCCTGCCTTCCCCCGCCGCTGCCATTCAGCAGCTCTCTGTCGCCTGGGCGGTGAGCTCATTCCGGTCCCTTCCACGGCACTCAACGCTGTCGTCTTCTCGCTCGTTTTTCTCATTTTCTCTTTCTTGGTTTCCTTGACTCCGTCACTGCCGCGTTCTCCTTGCACTCTTCACTTTCTCCGTCTCGGGGCCCTTTCTGCCTCGTGGGCATGGCTTGCCCCTGATTCTCTGTGGTCTCCCCACTCTGCCGTTCTCGCAGAGGAGCCCCCGGCCATGTGGCTGCAGCCGCCGTCTGTGCTGTGACTCCTGAGGCCCACCTGGCTCTCCTTCCCGAGCCCAGACTCAAGTGCTCCCCAGTGTTTTGTCCTGTCTACAGACACCTCAAATCAACTTGTCTAAAACAGAACTCAGCAACCTCCCTCCTGAAATCTGTACCCCTGCCTGGGCTCCCAACGCCACCGGCTGGCGTGGCATTGCCCAGCTGCCCTTGAGCTCCCCGCCTGCTCCCAGCTGCCCTAAGTCCTCCCCCTGAAAGCCACCTGCCATGCACTGGGCTCCTGTCTCCTCCCTGCCAGCGCTGCCCACTGCCCTGCCCGCTGCCCTTCCTTGCAGCACTGAGATTGCATCTCAGTTGGCTCCGCCCCTCCCCTCCCCACACTCCATCCCCCTTCCACTTCCCCTTCCCCACTGCAGACCTTAGTTTCTGAAATGCAAGCTGGACCTTATCGCTTTCCTGCTTTCGGAGTGCATGTGGCCCTTCGACCCTTCATTACAGTCTCCTTGTCCTCCAGCTTTGGCTCTGTGAAAATACTTCACGTTTCCCAAAAGGACTATCTTCGTTGGCTGTGGCTCCCTTTTCCCAGCTGTTCACCTGGCCTCCTGTTCCCTGCCTCTAAGACTTTAGCACAGGCCCGTCTCCTGGAAGCCTCCCACGCAGGGCTGGGGGCTCCTCCACTGTGCTTGTGTCCTTGTGCTTATCTCACGGTAGTACCTATTCACCCATCCACCAGTCTGTCCACCTCTCATCCATCTACCCCTTCCATCTGTCCACCCATCCAACACTTGCGTGCTGGCTTCCAGGCACTGTCTGGACATTAAGAACACGTCAGTGAATAAAACACACTTTCTGCTCTCAAGGGACTCATGTGCTAGAGAAGGGAGACCTACAAGCTGAGACATTTATATATAATTTAGGAGATGGTGATAAGTGTTAAGAAAAGTACAGCAGAATAAAGGGCCGGACAGTCACCAGTAGAGGGTGCTGTTTTATCTAGGATGGTCAGGGAAGGCTCTGACAAGGCGGAGCAGAACCGGAGACAGTGAGGGAGGCAGCCACGGGCCCCTGGGGCAGGAGCACCGGCCCTGAGAAGGAGCAGGGTGCGGAGCAGCGGCAGAGAGGGCAGGGGTAAGGCCAGACAGGGAGGGCCTACAGGGAGGCTGGGGCAAGGGTTCTTGTGCCCACCCTGGAGCCCTCTGAGAGGAGGCCTGATGGGGTGATGCCGTGGGGAGAGGAGCTTATGGGGCAGGTGCGAGCAGGGGATCAGGGAGGTGGGGAGAGCCAGGTGCTTGGGGCTAGCAGCGACAGAGTACCCTGAGAGGGCTGAGAAGTCGGAGCCAGAGCCTCTGGAAGGAAAGTGGAGTCACTGTTCTCCGAGATGGGGGCCCCTGAGAAGGAGCAGGGTGGGGCGCCGTAGAGCGCTGGGTTTGGACACGTTATTGGGAAGTTTTGAACGGGCAGCTAAATGTGAGTCTGGCGTTGAGGGATGGCCAGGGCGGATTCCAGATGGGTGCAGTCTCACTGAAGGTGGCATTGGGCCCGGGCCTCCCAAGCACCAGCAGGAGAGACGCAGTCACAGGGCCGAGCTCTAGGGCAGTGGAAGCCGGCAGATGAGGGCTTGACAGCAAGGGGCCAGGGGGAGCAGTCGGTGAGGTGGGGAGGGTGGAGAGAGGAGGCTGAGCAGGGCAGGAGAGGCTGTCTGTGGTGCTGTGTGGCAGCCCAGGTGACGGACGAGGGATGTAACAGCTGAGAGATGATGTTTACCCCAGAATAGGCATTGCACTGGGAACACGGGCACCGCAGTGAACTACGTGTGTATGCAGGGAGGTAGAGGGACACAAAGTTTTAAAGGAAAAATCAGGAGAACTACAGAATTATTTTAAGGTAATTATTCTTGGCTACAAGAATCAAGGGCTCATGGTGGCTCACACCTATAATCCTAGCACTTTGGGAGGCTGAGGCGGGAGGATCTCTTGAGGTCAGGAGTTGGAGACCAGCCTCAGCAACATGGCGAGACCCCGGCTCTACGAGAGACGCCTAATCGTCCCAGCTACTCGGGATGTGAGGGTGCGGACTCACGAGGCGCTCACGGCGCAGGCGCAGAGAGATTTCTCACATGAAGATTAGGATAAAGAGTTTATTTACTTTCCTGAGAAAGAAGGAAAGAGAGAGGAAAAGGAAGGAGTGGCCGTAGCACACAAATGAGGGAGCAGAGGTGCTGGGCAGCTGAGGAAAGGCTGTGTGCAGCTTTAAGGGGTAAAAACGGTTTCTTTCCTCTTTGTTGCAGACTGGTGACGAAGCAGCTGTGGAACTTGTGTGTGCTTTTTCATTTTTTTTCTTTGTGAGGCCGACTTTAAAGTCCTTGGAATCTGGTTTGGGCAGGAACTGAGGTAGAGAGCTGGGGCGGGGAGCTCGTCGCCCTGTTGTCTGCTCAGGGCTCGTCAAGGCTGTGGAACAAACTCCTGGCGAGGACGAGTTAGGCCGCAGGTCTTTAAGCAAACACGACAAAGGGGGGCGGTGCTGTGAGTTTTCTCCTCAAAGGGGCAATGATGTGTTGTGTGTTTCTTTCTCTTAATTTCTGTTTGGTAGTTTATTTTCCTCTGTTAGATAGCTTATTAGTAAGGTTACCTTTCAGGGAGGCTGAGGCAGGAGGATCGCTTGAGCCCTGAGGTTGCAGGGAGCTATGATGACACCACTGCACTGCAGCCTGGGCCACAGAGCAAGACTCTGTCTCAAAACAAATAAATAAATAAATAACAAAGGTGGCGCCAGTCCGAGGTTGTACAGGCAGTTGCTGGGCACATGTCCTCACAGAAGTGTTTTTTGTGCAAGTTTGCAGTGGCCCTTGTGCAGGGTTGCGGGTTTTGCAGGCTCTTGTGATAGTTCTTGGAATCAGGCTTTCGTGCATGAAAACTGTCCCTTCGTGGCCTTCCCTGGCTCTGTCAGGTTTTTAACACAACTGGCTCCGGTCTGAGTCTGACAACTTTTACATGGGTAACCCCAGTGTGAGGATTGGGGTGCAAAAGAGAATGTCCGAATGCTGCGTGGGGTCCGATTGGCTCGGGAGGAGGGAAGGACCTGAGTGGAGAAGGACCTGAGAGGAGAACTGCGGTGTCCTGCTGGGCTCTGGAGCTCAGCGGTGGGGCGGGCCCGGCCTCCACTGAGCAGCAGTGCCGGAGGGTGTGAGCGCCAGGGGCTACCGGGAGAGGGCACTGGGAACCTCTGTGCCAACTTTGAAACTTCTGTGAATCTACAGCTATTCCAAAATGAAAAGCTTATTTTTAAAAAGAGAGAGAGAATAGGAGCAGAGGGTTGAAGACAGAAATGACGAAATAGCTTCTGAGGAGCAGAGGAGTAGGGTGGTGGACAGAGCTCCTGGGCATGCAGTTGCAGGGCTGCATCTGGAGGTGGGGGGGAGGGCCAGCCTCACTGCCACCTCTGCACGCTGGGGAAGGCGGGAGCCAGGCCCTCAGCAGAGGTGGGTTCTGGGGTGAGGAGGCAGGACCAGTGGGGGTCTCCATCTGCACAAATGGGGCGAGTGGGCTGAGCAGGTGGGAATGGGGCTGGCGGCCAGCTCTGGGGCCGGGGAGTTCAGGCACAGGTTCCTAGCAAGCCCCTGCCTGTCACCATGGCGGGTGTCTCTTGGTACGAGCAGGGACCTGGAGCTAACCACGCTGGGGTTGCCGGGTGAGGGCCCAGAGGCAGGGAGTTGTAATGACAGCTATGGGACTTCAGCCGGGTGAGGGAGGGGGCAGGCTGGGCAGGAGCTGCTGGTGGGCCGTGGTGCTGGGACACGGGAGGATCAGGGAGTCAGGAGTCGGGAGGACAGTTGGGGCTTTCACCGGGTGCTGTAGGCTCTGGGCACTGGTGTCAGCAGCATGGGAGGCAGAGGTGGGCTGTTCTGGTGGCTTCTGTGAGATGTCCATGCTACCTCCCTGTGGCCTGCTGTCTCGGCTGACTGTGGCACTTAGGGGCAGCGGTAGGGGGAAGCCAGGTTCCTCCGGAGCATCAGAACCATCGACTCCCTCCTGTTCCCCATCTCACTGTGGCACACGTGGAGCAGGTGAGCCCTGTGGGTCCCGCCCAGGATGCTCTCAGAGCCGGGGTGGAGTTAGATCCATCAGAATAGAGTGTTCAGTTTGGCCTGCTCTCCCACTCGCCGTTCCGGTTTTTATCTGTAATCCTTCCTTCTGAAGCTTCTGAAAAGGAACCATCTGAGTAGCCTTGAAGGATGCAGGGATTTGCAAGGCAGAGGGAGCCTGGCGGCCCGCTTAGCCACAGCAGGGCAGCGACAGCGTGGAGTGTAGGGGAGCCAGGAGAGCCGTGAGTGGTCAAGTAGGTTTTGTGGCGTGAAGATTGGGCCACGGAGCCCTGTGAGAGAGAGGGCTTTGCCCCCAGGGTGGGCCGCAAGTGTGCGTCTCTGCATTGTGTCATCGCAGGGGTCTTGTAGCCTGTACCTTCTTTCAGCCTAAAATGCTGTGTTCCTTTAATCCCCACGTTTTGAGGCCCCGACCAGGAGGCCTGGGCAGGTGCAGAATCGCTTGTCGAGGGTCAGGGCTCCCTCGTTCACCAGGCCGCGGCTTGTCCTATGGGCTTTGCTCCTCGTCGCAGAGGACAGAGCTGCCCCGCGTCAGAGGGAAGCCGTGCCCCGCTCGCCCTCAGTGTGTCTGTGTCTCGAATTTGAAGTTGCTGTTAGGCGAGTGTCCATATGACACCTTCAGCCGCACAAGCCAGGTGTCCTCCTCCTGGGCCCTGGCACCTGACACAGCTCTGTGCGCCACAGGCATTCGGCACATGGCCGGTTTTCCAGTTGCTGATGCTCATGGGGACAAAAGGAGCACTGGATGGAAACAGCTGTTTGTTTACGTTTGGACAGGTTTTCTCGGCGTCTCTCTGGGGTGGAATGTTGGTGCCCATTGGTGACAAGCCGTCCAGTATTGCTGACAGGTGAGTAATAATAAACGGATGAGTAATTTGCAGATGTTTTCTTTCCGAACTTTTTGGTTGGTTTCTTACAAGATATTTTACAGAAGTTTATTCAGGAGAGCAATATTTCAAACTTTAGTTCTTATGTGTAAGCTGATTTCAAAATATCCAATATACCACATACTTAATATGTTTTTGCTTTTTGTCAGGGGGCTACTTACTTTATTATGTTAAAAGATTGTTCACTTTTGATTATGAAAGAATACAATTTATAGTCATTGCACAGATATAAAAATAGAGAAACATTTAAGGAAGTAAAAAAAACTCAGTCCTGCTCAGTGATAAGCGGAGTTAACATTTGGGCCTAATTCCTTTTAGTTTATTTGTAGTAGTTGTGTGTTTATGCATATTTGTGTATGTATATGTATATATATTTACATATATGTTTATTAAGTTGTTAATATACTGTATTCTACATACAATTTTGTGTTCTCCCTCCTTTTTCAAAAGTTTTAAAGAAATTATAGTGTAATCATTCACCACATCATGAGAAATTCTTCATAAACAATGTTTTAATGACATGTAATGTTTCTTGCATATACTATAATTTTTTAGCCTACCTCGTATTTTTGGATATTTCAGTTATTTCTAATTTGTGATTTTTATAAGTAACACTGTGAATAATAACTTTTTAAATAATTTGTTGTTAATTGTATTTTCTGTAAAGAGATTCCTAAATACAGAATTACTGACTCAAAGGCAGGCTCCTAATATTGCTGCCTCCTGCCTTTTGGAAACCTCACGGCAGTTCACGCCCTTACCAGCAGGGCGCGACGTTGCACTTGTTGCTTTGAAATACTAATCATTGTCCTCAGGACAGGAAACTTTTTCTCCAACGCTGCGTTAGTGGAAATGTTGTTTTAGCTTAAACTGGTTCAGCCTTTTTAGGTGGCTGTTTGGAAGTATAAAACTTCCAAAATTTTAAATTTATGAACTCTTCACCTAACAGTTTCACCTCCATGAATCTAACTTACAAAAATACTTTTATAAGTGTACAAAGATTTATATGTACAAGGATGTCCATCATAGCACTGTAAATAAATAGCAAAAAAACTTAAAACTGCCTTATATAAGTCCACCAGTAGGGAAATGATTATTAATAAATTCTAACACAGCCGTTCTTAAGGAAGACTGCAATTATTAAAAATAATGAGATAGATGTCCATAAGTTGAAAAATTTGCGTATGAACATTTAGTTGATCCTCTTCTGATGACACGGCAAAACTCCAGTGTGCACGTGTGTGTTGGCAGGTGCAGCACCGAGGGTCTGGGAAATTGGCCACCAGACCAGCGGGCAGACGGAGGGGGCTGGGAAGAACTTTTCATTCTTTTTTTTTTCTTCTTTTTTTCTTTTTTCACCTACGCTCTGAGGCATGAAGAACCTTTTCATCCTTTAAGTGCTTTTGAATTCTTTCAAAAGATTTGTCATTTTTTTTTAAAAAAATGGAGCCTGCTTTTTGTTTCTGTAATTAACATTAATGGGTTAATCAGAAAAACTTTACCGAGAAATCCCAAATAGTAAAGTTAAAATGAATAAACTCATAAAGGCTTTTATCTGGCAGGAAAATCAGGAAAAACCGCACCCTGTGCCCTTTGTGAGATACTCTTAGCAATCAGGTGGCGTCGTTAACTCCCTGACAGCCCCTCAGCACGTGGAAAGATTACACACAACTTTTCTTGTCATTCTGGTTCATTTTTTTATTAACTATCACGATCTAAAATCAGGTTCTAATGTGCTGTGCAATTTTTTAGACAGTGGATGAGATTTCTGAATAATTTTTAACATGCTTTTCATTTTATTCAGATATGGTTTGAAAGAGTGTGATAACCCAGTCCATTAAGGAACACAAGAGGAATTGATTTTTAAAAATTGTTTGTTTCTAATTAAAAATAATTGTGGAAAATACAAAAAACATTTAAAATAACTATAATTCTGTTTTGATCTATTTCCTTCTAGTATTATCCCCCTTTCCCCCTTTTGTAATATTGGGCTCATACTATTAAATAATTTGTATCCTGCTTTTTTGACTACATTTTTTTGCAGTGTGAGCCTGTAGGGGGTGCCCAGTCTGAAAAGGAACTGCATAGTGTCACGGTGGACAGTTCCGTCCCTCTCTTCTAAGTGTCTTTCTTTGTGCCTTGTGTCTCACCTGCCTCTCCGAAGGTCTGAAGCATCTGTTTAGATGTTTAGATTTCAGTTTGGATTTTCAGGTTTTTATGAAATTCACCGTACATGTACATCTTCCTTATCTTTTCTTGAATGTTTTGCCACATGAGGGTGATTTCGATAATCCAGTATCGAATGTGAGTGATCTGTGCTTTCAGTGTGTCGTGTAGTTTTGTCACCTAATGACTTTCCCCTGACGCGTTCCGTTTTGTCTCAGGTTTTACCTTGGAGGACCGACCAGTGTCCGTGGATTCAGCATGCACAGCATCGGGCCGCAGAGCGAAGGTCTGTCCTCCCCGTAGTCGTGCTGAGTCTAAATGGTGGTCACGGCTAAGTTGTGAAACCGTGAATTTGTTTAAATTACAACAGTAATAGATGCTCATATTTCACAAAGGTGGAATTAGCACCTAGCAAAGCATTTATCAGACAGCAGTCATGGAATATCTTTTGACAGAATTGTAGAAAAATGAGAAAATATACCTAAGCAAAAAATATGTGAAAATGACCTGCAGTCCTCCCACCCGGAGAGTACACGTGTGAATGTTTTGTTTATATTCCCTTCAGGCTCTACAAGTGCATATCTTTCTACTCTTTCTTTTGTTTTGTTTACATACTAATTTTTAACTTATTTCTTTCACCACCCCTCCTAACAATGTAACAGCATATTTTTATGGGAATTAATTCTTTATCATTTTTAACAGCTGCATATTTTATCTTATTGACATGCTATAGTTATATTTTAATTAATACACTTTTTTTTTTTTTGAGACAGAGTCTCACTCTATCACGCTGGCTAGGGTGCAGTGGTGTCATCACAGCTCACTGCAGCCTCAGACTCCTGGGCTCAAGCAGTCCTCCCGCCTCAGCCTCCCAAGTAGCTGGGACTACAGGCATGCACCACGACACCTAGCTAATTTTTTTTATTTTTAGTAGAGATGGGGTCTTGCTCTTGCTCAGGCCGCTCTCAAACTCAATAGACTTTATTTTTAAGAGCAGTTTTAGGTTTACAGAAAAAGTGAGCAGAAAGTAGAGAGTTCCCATATACCACCACCACCACTCTCCGCCCCAGCTTCCTCTAGTATTACCCTCTTGTACTAGGGTGGTACATCTGTGACGGTTGATGAAACAATGTTACACGTTATTAACTCGAGTCCACAGTTCACCTTAGGGTTTTACTCTTTGTGTTCTGTGTTCTCCAAGCTTTCACAAATGCATAATGTCATGCACTCAGCATTACGATGTCACATGGAGTCCTCAGAGTCCCTGTGCTCCTCCTGTTCCCCACTTTGTTCCTCCTACCAACTGCAGGTCTTTTTACCGTCTCCATAGTTTCGCCTTTTCCTGAGTGTCATAGAGTTGGAATCACATAGTGTGTAGGGTTTGCAAATTGTCTTCTTTTACAAGTAATGTGCATTTAAGGTCCCTCCATGTCTTTGGGGGTTTTGAAAGCTCATTTCTTTCTATTACTGAATAATATTCCGTCGTATGGATGTACCACAGTTTGTTTATCCATTCACCTCCTGAAGGACATCTTGGTTGAGTGTTTGGCAATTATGACTAAAGCTTCTATAAACATTTGTGTGCAGGTTTTTGTGCGGGCATAAGTTTTCAGATCAGTTGGGTAAATACCAAGGAGCACAGTTGCCTTGGTCACATGGTAAGAGCATGCTTGCCTTTGTAAGAAACTGTCGGACTAGCTTCTAAAGTGGCTGTACCATTTTGCATTTTTACCAGTAACGAGTGAGAAAGATAAATACCTTATCGTTTTAACAGCTGCATATTTTATACTATACTTTTTTATAGTATAATTTTTTTTAAACCAAATCCCAAGTTTTGGACGTTTTTCTGTGTTATTATTATTATAAGACAACGTATTAGTCTTCTAACTGAATCTTTGTGTTCATCTATAAGTTTTACTTTAATATAAAGTTCTAGATGTGGAATTTCTAGATCAAAGGATTTTGAGTATTTTTAAGGCTTTATCTTGCTCTCTAGTAAGGTGGTTTCATTGTACTCCCTCCGGCAGTGTGTGTGATTCCTGAAACCCTCTCTGACACTTGACGTTGTGTCAGAGGTGTCCCCACCATGTTATTAAAACTTTAAAAATGTCAGTTAAATGGCTGCATATTATTCCATTATAAAATATTCTACCCTGATTTTCTTTTATTTTTATATCATTATAAGCAGTGACCAAACTGTGTAAATTTTTGTGCAAAAGTAATGATTATTCATTTCACTTGTTTTGAGAGTGCTTCATTAGAGTGTAATTTGTTTTGGAAAAGGAACAGTTTTTTGATAGTTTTCTTTTTCCGTTATAAGCGAGTATGATATGCTGACTGTATGAAGGTGTAGTAGTCTTCACTTGCCTGAAAAGTAAAACACAATGACATTCCCCGTGTTCCCTGTCAAAGAGGCAACTGGCAAGATTTTGTGGGCAAGGATGCAAATTTCTGTAACTTTTTATGAAAACAGTTTGATGTATTGAGAGCTATAAAATTAATGTGTGTGTGTGTTGTTATTAATACTATTAATGATAGCCCCACGCTGGAAACTGGAAACCCAAATGCCCATCAACATAGGAGGTGCGGACAATTAGTGGCGTCTCCCACTGTGAGGAAGAACAGATCGTAGCTGTGGCTGAATGGTGGCGTTAATGAATCTCAGGAACATGTTGTGGAAAAAAAAAGAAAGCCAGACCCAGAGGGATGCCTGCTATCTGATTCCATTTGACTTAAGTTTGGAGATAGGCTAACCCAGTCTGTGGCTGCGCTTGGTGTGGGTGGTGGGTAGTCGTCAGAAGGGAGCACGGGGGTTCTGGTCTCCATCTGGGTGCTCCTTACACAGGTGCGTTTGTGTGGAGGTCCGTTGAGCTGTACGCTTAGCACGTGTGTACTTATCTGTACGTGTGTTTGAGTAAGAGTTCAAACAAGTGTGTGTGCAAGGACACTCATCATAGGTTAATGTCCACTGTGAAGAAGTTAGAAACCACTATGGTTAGTAGAAAACCACTAATTAAATTTTGGTACATCTATGTTATTATTCAGGCATAAAAATGATATTTTCAAAGAACATAAAGCATTAAGAGAAAGTGCTTATGATATATTAAGACTGAAAACAAGGCAAGACTGAAAATATCCTTTGTATATGTTCATATATAAATGAGCCACATTTTATTTACTTATTTAATTATGCATTATAGGTTATAATTCACTGGAAAAAAGAACACCAGGATGCTCGCTATTTATTTCTGAATGGAAGAAATTAAAATATTTCCCTTTTTTTCTCTATTTCTGTATGTTGATCAGATTTTCTACAGTGAGCATATTCCTTTTACGATCAGAATACAGTAAGTTATTTAAGAAAAGATAGGGGGCAGTTTCTGGGAAACAAAACCAAAGTTTGTCTACTATTATTTGTCCATTCTTTGTTCCCTTTGGAACTTCAGTTTTAAGAGGGGTTAAGTAGGTGGGTTGCTGAAGTCTTTAAATGAATCAACCGTTCCTTCCTTGAGGTTAATCTTGGAGACATCCAATATTTTTCTTTTCCATGGTCTGTCATTTTGTATTCGAGAGGACTAAGACTTTATAAATAGTATTTTGCAACAAAGTATAAACATCAGGGTTGGAGGGTTTTTTTGTTGCTTTGGTATTTTGGCTATATAAGGTTAAAATGGAATGGATGGGAGCATTTTTAGAAATAACGCAAATACATTCTCTCGGTGGATAGTCTTGAATTTTAGCAAAAGTAACCTAAATCCAAGCAGTCATGAACCATTAAAAAAATAGTCTCTTCTCTAAACACTGAGCCGGAACACTGTTTGTCTGTGCAGCGGGTGGTGGACACTCTGTGCCTTTTGATTAATGGTGTGCGTGACTGTGTCCAGAAACTGCAGAGACATTTTCTGCATTCTGTCTCTCTATTATTGTGGTCTTAGAAATTTTGCAAAATAATGCATATCATCCTCCAGGTGGAAGTGATTTTATAATCTACATTCGTGGACAAAACAATTTTCATGAGATTCATGTCTTTTATTCTAAGCATTTTACGGCTATGATAAATTACTGAGTTTATTCTTTCCTTAACTGCACTGGCTTCCCACCCGCCTGAGTTAAATCTAATTGTAAAACAAACCAGGAGAAAAAGAAAGATGATTTAAAATCAGGCCAGCAACATGAGGTGTTAAAGGAGCAACTAGCAACAAAACTTGAGCACTGTGGGTGTCATGCATGGGACTTAGATCTTGCCTCTGTCAATTGTGGAGAGTTAATGTGATTGTAAATTTGTTGACCTTGTTTTTGCTCTGCCTTCCTCCCTGGATTAGGAGACTACCTCGGTGGAGAAGCATACTGGGCCGGTGGCCTGCACCTGTATACCCCGTTACCCTTCCGGCCAGGCCAGGGTGGCTTTGGAGAACTTTTCCGAACACACTTTTTTCTCAACGCAGGAAACCTCTGCAACCTCAACTACGGTAAAGCTTGCACTATTACAGAAACCGTTACAGTGCAATGGTTTTTATGTTTAACATACCAGTGCACGAATAGGTATCTATCTTTTTAGATTACCTAGTCTTTAAGTTTAGAGACTGTGCCTTACTTTAAAAAACCTTTCTGTAACACCTAATATAGTGCCCAGAATTAAGTTGTTGGTTGAATGAATGAAGCATGCAAGAAAAATAATCATCAAATGTTCTTACAAAGAAGCATGCAAGAAAAATAGTCATCAAATGTTCTTACAAAGTATTTTTTCCACAAACATTTCTTGAACACTTACTATATACCAGTTGTTGGGGCCACAGAGCTGAGTAGGATTGGTACCTTCATCAGGGAGCTCAGGTCCAGAGGAGAATCACAATAGCTGTGTCTAGCTCAGGGTGCCTCCAAAGCTTCATACAAGACAAGGCCCTTGAGCTTGGAGTGGGACTTCCCAGGTGTCATGGGATGGGGAAAAGCCATTCTAAGCCAAGGGAACAAAGCACACCAGACCTAAAGAATTGAGAAGGCTTGGCTTATTCTGCAGTAAGTGTGGTCCCAAGCCTGTTCTTGATTTGGGTCCCAATGTCACTTCATGCATTCTCCTTGACTTATCTAGGCATAGCTTTAAAAGTTATCACTGGGCTCAGGGAGGAAGAGAGCCAGAGCTTGTCTGAGGACAACTGTGCAAGGATGAGCCACAAGCTGTTGCTCACACACCCTTCTCTTTTCAGGGGAGGGCCCCAAAGCTCACATTCGCAAGCTGGCCGAGTGCATCCGCTGGTCCTACGGTGCCGGCATCGTCCTCAGGCTCGGCAACATCGCTCGGCTGGAACTTAATTACTGCATCCCCATGGGAGTGCAGAGGGGCGACAGGTGCGTGCTGGGGATTATCTTCCGCAATTCCATCACATTCTCCAGTAATCTTATTTCGTGCTGGACACGGTTGATTTCATCAGTGGCTTTTAAGGTTCAAGATTTTAAGAGAAATAGAATGGCTAGCAAAAAGAATGAAAATATATGTATTTTTCTCCATTGGGTTTTTTTTCATCCAGTTTGGAGAATAAATGTGACATATTCCCATACCCATCCCAAAGATGCTTCGTGCTTATTGTGCCCAAGGTAGCGGGCGCCCCCTCGAGGGTCTGGCTGGAGGAATTGGCAAGGCGTATTGGTCCTGCATGCTGAAAATGCAGTGCAGCATTTCTGGTGGTTGACCTTGCAGGCCAGGGCCTCTGGGGAGGTTGGGACAGGCGAGGCTTCATGCCTAGCTGCAGAGGGATCAACCTCGAGAGCAGAGGGACCCACCATCTTGGCCTTCCCCCTCCACTTTCTCGTACTGAGAAAAGATTTGCTAAACGTTACACGGATGGCTGGGCACGGTGGCTCATGCCTGTAATCCCAGCATTTTGGGAGGCCAAGGCTGGAGGATCACTTGAGTCCAGGAGCTCAAGACCAGCCTGGATAACATTGTGAGACTCTGTCTCTACAAAAAAATAAAAATTAAAAAAAAATAATAATAACATGAATGAGTATGGTGTAAGGCTATTTGCTGTTATAGAAACAAATTCTATTTCAGAAAGTCAGACGTATTGTCATTATAGTGTGTCTCAGTCAGCTCTGGCTCCATAACAAACCACCGTAGGCTGGTGACTTAAACAACACACATTTATTTTCTCACAGTTCTGGAGGTTGGGAAGTCCAAGATCAAGGTGCCAGCAGATTCGGTGCCTGGTGACCTGGCTTGCAGCCTTGTCACTGTGTCCTCACATGGTGTAGGAAGGGGACAAGCATGCACCCCAGTGTCTCTTCTCAGGAGGGCTCTAATCCCACCATGAGGGCCCACACTCATGCCTTCATTTAAACACAATCGCCTCCCAAAGATCCCGCCTCCAAATGCCATCACATTGGGGTTAGGACTTCAACATATGGATTTTGGGGGGCCACGAACATTCGGGCCATAACAGTGTTTATATTGTCTCTTATTATTTTTATGTTTATTCATTCAGTGCTCTGGGTTATATTTTTTCTCTTTATTTTTGTGTCTATTCTTACGTTGCCACCAAGGGTGGTGCTGTTTCAAACCTGTTGTAGTTTGTCCTCGTTTGAGGAAATATGGTGTCATTTTTACTCCCACTGCCTTCTCCGTCAGCCTCATAGGTGATGGGATTGTTGAAGCATCACTGCACTGGCAGGCTTTCGAGAGAGCGTTCTTACCTGGGTGCAGTTCCGGATCTGTCGTTCGGATCCTCTGTGGCTGTCACTTTAGTAGAATCTGCTCTCGACGCTTTTCCAGGAAGGCTAATTCAGACCACTCACATCTGGGCGCCCGGTGGGCGCCGTCAGGCTGCTGTGGCTCCCTGCTGATGAGCGAGCCTTTGGGTGCCTTCACAGGTGCCAGCTCGCCTCCACACCTTGTCTGTTCTCCGCGCAAAGCAAACACTGAAAAGGGTTTAGTCACTCGGACTACGTGTGCGCTCTGGAGCCCAGCTGCCCGAGCTTGGTCCCAGCTTGGACACTCTGTGTGGCTGTGTGACCTAGAATGAGTGACTTAACCTCTCTGGGTCTCCGTTTTCATGTCCTGAGAATGGACAGTAATGGTAGTGACGATTTTGCAGTTTTGAAAACTAAATGAATCAAATGCACGCGAAGCACCTGGAGCCCTGCCTGCCGTGTTGTCAGGAAATGGTGGTTCTTCATGTCGCTGCTGCTGCTGCACCCCGCGCGGCCAGCTCCTCAAGTACAGAGGGAGCCGAGTTCCTGGCATTGCCCCTCCCCATCATCACTGTGTGGCTGCTGCCTGGCCGTTTGTGACAAGCCATGGGATGGATGATGTGTCCTGATTTCAGAGATAGTAAAATGTGCAAAATGTGCACCTTTCTTCTAGAGCAAGGGTGTGCATTAGATCACCCCTTAGCCAAGATTCCCCACGCTTTGCGGTCTTCGGCGAATGAGGCTAGTTTTGGACCTTTCTTTGCATGAGGCCCCTATTCCCACCACAGCTGGGAGTGACAGCCAGGTGCTCGCTGGAATCCCTGCAGGGGGCACCGGAGGTGCTATGGCGATTCTGCACCGACACCGGATCAGATCGAGTCAGAATGAGGGTGTGTGATGAGGCTGTCTGAGCTGGTACGTCTCACGCCGTGCTGTGCCTCCGAATCTCCTGGGGGCCTTGTCCAGGGCAGACTCCGACTCCTTCAGCCAGACCCACTCCCCACTGCGCTGGGCACCAGCGTCCCTGTCTGCGCTGCCCCTGCTGCGGTCACCGTGGTCGCAGTACTGCTTGCGGCCACTGGGTGTCAGTGTGCTCTGCAAAGTCAGCACTGCTTTTAGGAGCCGCTGCCCATTCTCAAAGAATTTTTCCAGAGGATGGTTACATTTACCTTTTAGCTTTGCCTCTCTGTCTTCCGGTTAAATCTGAAAAATATGTTTCGGAGACTAATTTCAAAATGTGAAAGGAGGAAGCATACTGTGCACGCGATATTTAAAGATGGGACCAGAAGGAGGCTCCTCTGGCCGCAGGCTGGGCGGCAGCTCTGTTTTGCCGTCGGTCGCAGCAAATGCTCGCGGTGGGCAGTGAGCACCGTGGCAGGGGCAGCCTGGCACCCTGGAGTGCGGAAGTCACTTCCACTCAGTGTGTGGCCTCGTTTGAAGTGTTATCATCAAAACTGGAATGTTGTGAAGTTTGAGTGATGTTGTCAGAGTTAATCTTTGTTTCTAAAATCAGGCAACAGGCAGGGTGGGGATTGTGTGTGTAGAAATCATCCCAAGATATGCCCCATAGTTGTCGCGGGACACTGTGATTAGGAGTTCAGAGCTTTACAAAAATGGTAACGGTTTTGAACTGTGCCAAATTTTACATTGGAGGTGATTGATGGCGCCGTTTTCTCTGGGCTCCAACAGCACTCTGTCACTGGGCGTCCTAGCAAGTGCAGTCCCGGGAGGCCCAGGGACGGAGCAAGCAGGCTCGCCTGGGAGAGCAGCTCACGGTTGGTAGCAGGGAAGACAGGAAAGCGGATCGTCTCTGCTGAGGAGGGAGTTGAGAGGGGAGCTGATACCTGAGTGGAATCTTCCCGAAGGACAGCTGTGGACTCGCAGAAGACAGGGACGGGATGGTGCTCCTGGAGGCGGCGGGAGCTGTGCAGGGGTGTGGCGTTGGTGCGCGGCACAACAGCGTTCTGCAGAAGCAGAGGTGGCGCCCGGGGAGGCCCCTGAGTTTTACTTGTACTCATCTCCCACCCTCTGCCCTCCAGCCCCACTGGCTTTTCACCCCTTGCGTATCTGCCGAGGTATTTGGGTTCAGGGCTTCATCTGCCCTGTTCACGGAGAGTTCCTCGTGACCAGAACAGCATGTACGACTGAGGGCCCATGGGAGATGCCCCTGACGTACGGCAGAAGATGGGGTGCAGGGCCCCAAGGGTGCCGTCAGCCTGACCTTCCTAAACACCCTCATGCTGATGCTGGCGGTGCTTGGTCAGAGGCAGGTGGGAGACCACTGGGGGCCTGCACCAACACAGTGACAGTGGGGGACGGAGAGAGACGGGGACACTCGTGGGCCTGGGCCTAGCCCGGTGGACTCACAACAGAAGGGGGGTACTTGAGGCTGGCCTCGTGCAACTTTGCGGTGCTGCTGTGAATGTTTGTGGTGGGCGTTTTTTTTTTCTGTTTCATGTTTATATGGTCTCTGAACATAAACCTGTGATTCTGAAGTTGTTTAATGTTTGTAGCTAGAGTGAATAGGAATGCCTGCTTGCTTTCTGAATTTCATAAGCCAACAGCTTAACTTGTTTTTTAGCTCATAGCTTATCTTCAGATATTTTTCTAAGTAGTGAATGTAGGCATAGATCATTTTTACAGAGCTGATGACGTAAAATATAAAAACAAACCGTTTAGATCTGAACACAGCTAAGCAGTACAAATGCAGACAGGTTTTGGTTTGGATTCTTGCCTTTTAAGGACGTTGGGATGGTTTGTGCCATCACTGTGGATCACGGGGGGTGCAGATAGTGCTTCCGGTTAGGTCGCGCCTGCTGCCGCAGGTGCCTGGTGGGCACCGGGATCCTGGAAGGTCAGTGGAACGTCAGTGATTATGTGTCTTGAATCTCTTTGTGGATCAGATATTTTGTTTCCTTGCTCAGAGTCAGGTTGAAAAAGGAAAACTTCCTGCCGGTTTTCATACGCTACAAATCCTTAGGTCAGGCGAGGGCACGGGTGTGAGGACGGTAGAAATGGCCTTTCTCTTCTGCGTGAGGAGCTATTTTTGTTGGCTAGTCTCTTCTAGAAATTGCCCACAGCTTGCAGAAGTGCTGCATTCCACAGTGCACTGACTAGCAGTTCGGGATTCCGGATGTTACTTTCCCTGGGAAGTTTAGGTCCCTAGGTTAGGCCCACTTTGTCCCAAATATGCAGCATTGGTCTTGGCCCCACCACGGGCTCTAGGTGGGCAGTGAGCCCAAGCACAGTGCCTGTGCGCTGTCCCGACCACAGGCTGCCCCGCAGCTGCGCATCCTCAGCAGGGCTGATGCAGAGTCATGTGTCGGAGAGAGCAGGCCTGTGGGCGCTCCTGAGCCTGGGTCCAGAGTCCTGCCCTGTCACTTCTCAGCTGTGTGACCGGAGCCTGTTTGCTCATCCAAAAGTGTTCTGTCAGTGGGTTGTCACCAGCGCACAGAATCCCACCTGCAGTGTGTCAGCTCATGACAGGTGTTGCAACTAATGTGACCTCTTTGCAGCCTTGCTGGGTCGGGAGCAGGGTCAGGCCAAATCTCTGTGGGGCTGCGACGCTGCCATCTTCCTAGGCCCCCGGACCTTCTGGGGTCTGGGCAGCCTTGAGTTCTGCCCACCTACCTGCCCCCAGCCCCTTCCCTGCCCTCCCCTGCCCTCCTGTCCTCCCCACTGCCCTGCCTCTCAGCCTCCCTGTTGGGACTGGGGGACATAAAGGAGGCGAGGAGGGCGCCCTGAGTGATTGTGGCTCCATTTCTTCCCTTTGCCAGTCTCCAGAGGCTGGTTCTACACCTGCACAGGAGGCGGCGAGGTGGGCAGGAAGGTGGGAGGCGTGTGGGTGCTGCCGAGGAAACGGCAGGGCGAGCGGAGCGGGCCGTGGTGTCTGATCTCTCCCTTTTTTATTTTAAGGATATGTGATGGCGTCCAGTTTGGAGCTGGGATAAGGTTCCTGTAGCTGACACCCTCCAGGAGAAGCTCTGGGACCCAGGCAGCAGTGTGTCATCCCTGCCACGGCTGAGCGATTCTTTGACTGCGGTCCTGGTGGGAAACCACGTCAATAAATTGTAAAAACGCACACTCAGGGGCGTTGCGGGTATGATTTGCTTTTACTGACCACCGTGTCCCACGCTGGCCCTTCCCAAGGATGGGCGGGTCCTTTCACACGCACCTCCCAGACCCTTCGAGTCTCAGTGTTTGGTTCCCAAGTGCCAGGTGTCAAGTATTCAGCAGAGCCGGGGAGCAGGGAGGGTGGCTCGGCCTGCTGCGCTGGGCGATGCCAGGGGAGGCCCCCGGCAGCAGGCAGGAGTCACAGTGCGGGGGCTGGAGTCATTTCGGTGAGTGTGAGTGGCTTGGGGGAAGTAGCCGTATTAGGGACACTGAGACAAAGAGGGAAGCTGGTATCTGTAGCCACACAGCAGTATTAAGACTACTATGTTGGTTTCCTGTGGCTGCTCTGACAAATCACCACAACCCTAGTAGCTTAAAACAACACACGTTAATCGTCTTGAAGTCGGGAGATCAGAAGTCCAAAACGGTTCCCACCAGGGGAAAATCAAGGTGTCATCAGCAGGGTTGTGTTCCTTTTGAGGGCTCGGAGGGAGGAAGGTTCCCTTGTCTTTGCCAGTTTCTAGAGGCTGCCCACGTTCCTTGGCTAACGGACCCCGCCCCATCCTCAAAGCCAGCATCGTCCGTCTCTCTCTGCGTCTGCCTCTTCTGCCTCTCTGCTGTCCCTTAAGAACCCTTGTGATGACACTGGGCCCGCCCAGATAATCCAGGATAACCTTATTTTAGGGTCAGCTGACTGACAACCGTAATTCTGTCCGGGACCTTCATTCCCCCTGTCGCGTTATGCAACATAATCACAAGTCCGGGCCCTGGGATGTGGTGCCACGTGAACACTTTCAGTGTTGCCGTGGTGCCCCGGGAGGCCGCAGCGGGATGCTTCACCGCTGGATTCCCCATCACGCGCAGGCCTCCCTGTAGCCTGTTGCTCATGTCTTTGCCAAGTGACCTCGGGATTTGAGGCCAGGCACCCCGAGGACTGTCTCATCCTCATTGGCTGCAGGAGCTACAGGGATTTTGCAGAGAATATGTAAGAAGAAACACAATTTTGCCTTCCTTTTAATAGTTGGGGACAAGGGAAAATACACTTTTTTCCCCTAAATTGTTTATTACGTACATTTTCATACTTATGCCTTTGGCAAAATAAACCCATGTTACATTGTCATGTTCAGACTATAAATTTAGAACAGTGCAATCTGACTAATGAAACTCAGACACCATGACCTTTGAGAATTCATCTACTACGTCAGTGGAGAGCCCAGAGAAGTCATTTTTGGAAAGGTACATGTTTAATCCAGCAAGTGCGAGCTACCCGGGTTGCTGGAGCCAGCTCCTTAATTAAAGCACACCAGGTCCAGCTGTCTCCAGTGCGCTGCGACGTGTTTAATTTGCAGGTGGACTCCACAGGCTGCGCCCTCGCGAGGGGAAATGAAAACAGTGGAGGCACTGGGTACAAATGGCAATTCTATTCATTCTCAGGTGGTATTAAGGGGGCAGACTAGAGAGAAAGCCAGAAG
Source organism: Lepilemur ruficaudatus (assembly GCA_963574885.1). Classification (NCBI taxonomy): domain Eukaryota; kingdom Metazoa; phylum Chordata; class Mammalia; order Primates; family Lepilemuridae; genus Lepilemur; species Lepilemur ruficaudatus. Next base: position 27,635 of record CAUYRT010057281.1, read on the forward strand.
CACTTAACAAAGTGCTTTCCGTGCAAGCCCAGAAATAAGGCAGGCTCGTTGTGGGAAGTAATTTTTCATAGCTGCTATTTTTGAGAGCTCAGACAGAAAAGAAAGATGAAAAGCATCACAAATCCTCCATGAAGGATCGCCTTGGCGCGGTGATTCTTCGCATCTTAATGTTGCTCCATTTCTTCTCGAAATACCTGACGTTCTGGGCTGGAGCAGAGTTTGATATTTGCTTAATTAGCCTTTCGCTCTGGTCTGCGAGGGGCGTGCTGTGCAGCCGGCGTGCTCGTTCTGGTGGAGAACGCGCCACCTCCCTGGCCGGGAGCCTGCTGGGCCAGGCACCTTCCATTTGTCGCAGGCAGACTGGCCAGTGAGCCTGGTCTTCACGACGCTTCCCGAAGAACAGCCCGCCGTGGCGGGTCGCTCCTCCGTCCCGTGAATTCGTGGTGCTCTCTGTACACACACCACACCTCTTCCGAACGGTTCCGTCAGTGGCGTGTGTGCCGGGCAGCGCCGTGCGGCACCCGTGTGCCGTCTGCTGCCTGCACGTCTGTGACCTGGCCAGGGAGCAGACTGTTCTGCCAAGTGCCAGAGTGACTGGGACTGGGGACAAGCGGTGATAGAGATGTGCCGTCAGGCCACATTGTGCCCTTAGGGTGCCTCCTGCAAAGGCCCTTCACTTTGATGTCAGCTCCGCAGCCTGAGGACTCTCTTTAATTTCTGAATTCCTTCTTGTTTTTAAAGACCGGATAAACTTACCTTTTGCAGGGTTAGGGGTGCTGAAATGCATCACGTGTTTAACACACTGACTGCCACACAAAAAATCAGAAACTTTCCCTGAGGGCCACAGTGTTTTTTATTACGAAAATAGAGTAAAAGTTTCAAGTGTAATTTAAAGGGAGACACAAATAGAAAAACAAAGTTTATTGACCTTTATTCCTTTAATCCACGTTTTTAGAATTAAATTGTCAATATTAATTATAACAATAAGAACATGAACAAGATTTTACACGTGCTTCAAAGCTGGAGTGAGTCAGATAAAACTCTCGTGGCAGTTACAGCGTTAAACCTCACCACGGAGGAGACCCAGGAGGATTGCTTAGTCCAGAGAGCAAAAACGGGGAACTGTGATTTAAATAAAGTGAACATTGTTTAAAATCAGGAGGCTGTACTCGAAAATCCTAATTTCCTGCCTCTCTTAACAATTTGGATCTGACAACCAAAAGGTCCGCATCCCTGCCCGTGCGGTGGGCTGGAGCTGGGAGGCGGGGTCCCCGCAGCGCTCCCAGGCGCTCAAGGCCTCTGCCTAGTTCTCTGCTGCGTCACTTGTCCCCAGCATGGACGCATCCGGAGCCGAAGCATCTGAACGGTCCTGAGGAGGAGGCAGGTCTTGTGGGGACGACTGACAGGCGAGCAGCGAGCCCCCAGGTCAGGGACGCCGCCCTCGCCCTGCCTGGGCTGTTTGTCAAGATCAGCCGCTTCTTTCCTCTGGCCTTGGTTTTTCTTCTGTCAAAGGAGAAGACTTTGGTATATTCAGCAAGAGATTCCACAGTCCTAGTGGACGCCAGCCATGGGCTTTCTCAGGCCTTCCTCCCCCACGGTAAGTGCTAGCTGACTTCCAACACCATGGATTGTTCTGCTGTTTTGGGATGTTATATACAAGGAGTCAAACAGTAGGTCCTTGTTTATGATTCAGGGTGGATGAGAACCCAGCTCTGTCACTAACTCGTTGTGTGACCTTGAGCAAGCTCCCTTCTGGGTTCAAATATCAGGCCACCGTGAATCCGAGGCACAATTCCCGGCTGTCCCGGTGGGGAGACCCGAGGGGGAGAGAGGCCAACCTGAATGTATGAACTTTTAGAAATGTAGATGGAGCAGACTAGTGTTGACTCACTCATTAGGCTTAACCTGTTTAAAACCAGATGCATAAAATGAAGTCCTTTGGAAAGATCAGTTTTTGCCTTTGACTGCGTTCTCGCTGTTCACTTGCATCTTCAGTGATTTTGTCGTCGTTAGAGCCACTCTTAGTTGGAGTCATCGGCAGTGATTGAGAGCGTGGGCGTCTCTGCTGTCTCAGTGGTCTGCGACGCGGCGCGGTCTGAATCTAGCGGTGACCCCTCCCCGCCGTCGGTGCCCCTTCACAGATACGGAGATAGTTAGCGACCTCCGCAACCTCGCCGCTTCCCGGCAGCCCTTAAAGCTTGTCAGCATCCAACATTTGAACTCAGGGATGATTAACTACATATAAATTTCTTTGCCTGTTTTCTTTTTTTTGTTTTACTGATTTCATCAGACGAGTATGTGTAATGGCAGTTCTCAAACGTGCTCTCAGGACCCCTTGGCGTTATCAGAATTATTGAGGACCCCAAAAGGGCTTTTGTTCATGTGGGCTGGTGTTCGTATTACCACGTTGGAGATTGAAACTGAGAAATTCTTGAAATACTGATTCCTTTAAAAATAATGACCGCATTACATGCCAACATGAATAACATTGTATGAAAAATGTATTTCCCAAATTAAAAAATTTAGCGAGAAGTTAATATCTGTCTTCAAAACCAGATGGATCCTCACATCCGCCTCTGCATTCGGTTTGCTGCAGTTGGAGTTGTTTGATTGAAGCGTGTGAAGATCTGCCCTCACGTAGACACATGTTTGGAAAAGAGGACAGAATATCTAATAGCCTTTTCAGATAACTGTGAAGATACTTTGATACCTCACCGAAACTCCACAAGCGACGGTATTTCAAAGGCTGGCTGCAGTGTGGAGTCCGAACCCCTGTCCGTGACTGCTTCACGCTCGGTTACATTAGGAGCCCCTGCCCCGTCAGGCACTGCGATGGGGTCTTTACCAGGCACGATTTCATAGCATCATGCAGTGGTCATTTTGGAAATACTGGTTCCCCGAGTTACGCAGATCTTCCAACTGCCAACACGTGTCACGATAATGCAAAATAAAAAGATCACGTTCGTTAATGTCAGTGCCAATTGCATCAGGAAAATATTTAAATACAGATGCTCCCTTACATCCTGATATGCCCACTGTACGTTGAAAATAGTGTAAGTCGAAATACACTTCATACTCCCAACCTGCCACACGTCGTATAGCTTAGCCTAGTTTACCTTAAACCTGCTCAGGGCACTACATTAGCCTCCAGTTGGGCGAAATCATCTAACTCAAGGCTTATTTTATAATAAAGTGTTGAATATCTCATGCAATTTATTGAATACTATACATTACGTTGAAATTGCGACTGTTTCATCCCATCGTAAAGTTGAGAAATTCTAAGTCGAACCGTTATAAATCTGGGACTGTCTGTATTGGGAAGCTGCCAAGCTCGTGGTGGAAACGTGTTTCCAAAAATTCCAATTTTCACTTGAAAGCTCACATTTTATCATTGGCAGCAAATACTATCAGTTGCTTTCCTTGAAGCTCTCTTCATCCATTTTCAAGGAAATGTCTGCCAGATACCCAGGTCTGAATAACCCACAGTTTGTCAGTTGCTCTTCCAGGCAAAAATGATGTTCCGTGAGAAGAGCAGCTATTCAGCTTGGAGAACGGCCGCCCAGGGCTTTCCTGGAGAAAAATGAGCCCCCGTATGCGGCAGAAGTGCTCTCTGCCTCTGCTTACAACATTTGAGCATAGAATGTTGAAAGGGCTGAGATTTAATGACATTGAGCAGTTTTACTGCTGCATTCTTTTTTTTTTTTTTTTTTCCTCTTGTGACAGGGTCTCTGTTGTCCAGACTGGAGTGCCATGGCATCAGCCTAGCTCACTGCAACCTCAAACTCCTGGGCTCAAGTGATCCTCCTGCCTCAGCCTCCCCAGTAGCTGGGACTGCAGGCACACACCGTGACGCCCGGCTAATTTTTCTATTTTTAGTAGAGATGGGGTTTCACTCTTTCTCAGACTTGTCTTGAGCTCCTGAGCTCAAGCGATCCTCCCGCCTCGGCCTCCCAGAGTGCTAGGATTACAGGCATGAGCCACCACGCCTGGCCTTTACCACTTCATTCTTAAGTGAAATTGGCATTTTTATTTCACTCCTCGTGTGTATTGGTGACGAATGACAGTAGTACAGTTTGATGCCTCTGCCGTCATCTGTGCTGAAGTGCCAGCACTTTTTACCTATTGTTGCTTTTGCATCATGAGCACAGGTGTCAACCCAGTAGATTATTATAAACATGGTCTTGCTGGGCACAATGGCTCATACCTATAATCCCAGCACTCTGGGAGGCCAGAGGATCATTTGAGGCCAGGAATTCAAGACCAGCCTGGGCAACATAATGAGACCCTGTCTCTGCAAAAAAAATAAAATTTAAAATTTTTTTAAAAAAATGTAAAAAATAGTCTTGACCTCATGGACCTCCTGAAGGAGTCTTAGGACCCCTAGGGGGCCATAACCACACTTTGAGAACCAATGATCTATCAGTATCCAAAGCAAATGATCTCAGACTGTGGGGCCCTTCCCCAGATAGTGTTCTGTTATTTGCCATAGTCATCGCAACAGTGCCCACAACACGAGAGGCTTCCTATGGATCTGAGCAAGGAGGGACTCCCTCTTTGCTGAGGCTAAACTAGGAAGTCAACACCCTCCTTTTATTATCAGATATAACTTATGTTCACCTCCCCGCCCTCAGATCCCTATTCTGTGAAATAGAGATAGTCAAACCTATCTAGCAGGAAATGTTTGCAAAGCGCCTGGCACACAGCAGTAGCTCCAAACCGCTAGCTCGGGCTGGAGGGCCGTGGGCGTTGGTGGGGGGGCAAGGCCGGTGCACGGTCTGTGTGCTCGGTGGTGTGGGCAGGAATCTGCCTGGGATGGCAGAAGACAATCCAAATGACAGTTTCAGTAGGAGGAAGAGGTGGCAAGTGCTTCCCCAATTGGTATACACCTGAGAAGGCTGTAAAAATAAAAGCCTGGTATTAAATTTTAAATTTAAGTAAGGTTTGTTTCTGTGTTTACACGTACAGATCTCAGTGTGAGAAGTGAACTGCGGGAGGCTGTCTCAACTCTGCCTCGCCAGGGTCTAACCGGCCATCTAGTTTTTAGGGACAAACGATGCTCTGCCCGAGAGTGGGGCTCCCGGTGAACCCGGACGCTCCTCTCCGCGCCAGAGCTGTGGCTGTAGACTTGGCGTTTTCCCGACGAGTAAATTACCGGATTCTTTGCCAAATCATTAGATAACTTTCAAGAACAAAGAACGTTCATGCAAAAGGAGATTCAGCATTATCTTGTTAGGAAAATAAATAGTAATCATTTTTCCAAAAGAAAGTACATTCTCTGAAGTTTGACCAACTGTGAAAATTACGGCCTCTGTTGCCCGTTCTCCTCCCCACTTCCATCAGTCAGTTTCTGATGGAGGAAGCGTTTCCTACATTTGTCACCAGACAGACGCGCTGGTCAACTAGAACATTCTGACATCGTGTGGTTGAGATAGTAGCGAGTCTGGATCCACGCATCACTGTGGAATAGAAGGTGACCTTCCTGTGTTGAGTCAGAGACCCAAACTCAATTGCCTCCATCTTATTATACCCAGAAATGACTGCCCATCTGAACGTAATTTCCCTGAAATGCTAAGTTGGCTGCTGGAAATCTCAGAACCTAATAAAGAGACTATGGCCAGGCCTCGACACCAAACTTGGGAATGAAAATGAACATGCTGCCCCTACGGGGAGGAAGTGTTGCAATCCAATGTGATGGAATTTCCTGAGATGTTACTGTATCTAGTGAAGGTTAAACAAATATTTAACCTTTAATTCAGAGAAATTAAGCTCAGATACGAACGAGTTGCAGCTGCCACCCCGGGACGGAACCACCTGGAATCTGGTCCTTCCCCAGGCCAGGCAGGCCCCAGCTTTACCGTCTGTCTGAAAAGAGCACCCTCCCTGCTCTTCCGGGGCTGGGGAGCAGGAAACCGTGACTTGGGGTGGGAGCAGCATGTGCTTAGGAGTCAGAGCCAGATTCTCACTTCCTTTGTTCATTTATTCATTCTTCCGGCACACAGATGTGCCAGATGTTGGGCCAGGTGCAGGGCGCCGTGCCAGTGGCTCTTGCACAACGGTGGAGTAAAGTTTGGCCTCCTGTTTAGCCAGAAAGGCCCCTCAGCACCTGCTGTCTGCTCATTCCTCGCCCAGAGGCCCCTTTCCCGCTGTCATTCCGGTGACTTGCAGCTCCGGCAGCTGCGGGGCCTGCCCCTTCCGGCTCCAGCTCCTGCCGGTTCTGTTCGGGTTCCATTCGGAGAACCCTGGCTGGTGCTGGCGGGAAAGGGGCGTATCCGTCTGCGTGTCATTCCCTTGTCAGGAGAAATAAGTGCCACCATTTCTAGGCTTGAGTAAGGGAAAAAAAAACCAAAATAGATAATTGTCAAGGACTCCGCAGCAGAACCAGGGGCACAGACGGGGGGAAGGCGTCTGCAGGCTCTGGTGGCCCCTGCCATGCCAGGTGCTGGGGCAACATGCGGGCGCTTCGGGGGGCTGCACCAACAGCACCTGAGGGCTGAGCTTGCAAGTGGCGGCTCTTACGGGCCCCCTCAACGTCCCCTTTGTGAGCGTGCGTTGCCTCTGGCCTAAGCCAGAACAGGCAGAAGGGTTGCTTAAGCACCTGAAACAAATGTCCAGGAGAATTAGGCACCGTTGATCCAAAAAGATTCTAGGAACGGGCGACTGATCTGAAAAGATTCTTCAGGGGCGACGCTGCTTGCCCACCACAGACCCCGCCGGGCAGGCCCACGAGCCTTGAAAACGCTGAACACCTTTATTTTGCAATAAAGGTGGAAAAAATGCAACCAGGTTTTTAAAAATCAATAATGTTTTTTAACAATGTTTTTATTTTATAGTTTCAGATTTACAGAAAATTTGTGAAGAGTGCAGAGTTCCCATCTACCCCACGTGGTGTCTCTTGGTCTGAACCTCTCGTGTGAGTGTGGTGCATTGGTCACAGTTGACGAGCCGATAGTAACACTGTTACTCGCTAATGATACTTTATTCCATTTCTTTAGTTTTTGCCCTTTTTCTGTCCCAGGATCCCACATGACATTTAGTCATCACGTCTCCTTAGGGCTCCTCTTCTTGGCTGAAACTTGACAGTTTCTCAGACTTTCCCAGTTGTCGATGACCTGGGCAGTTTTGAGGACTTGGCCAGGAATTTTGTAGACTGTCCCTCGGTTGGAGTCTGGTATTTTGCTCGTGATTAGACTGGGGTTGCGGGTTCTTGGGTGACGACTACAGATCACAGGGCGTGGAGGCCGCACACCTGCCGTCAACAAGAGTAATCACCTCCGGTGTTAACCTTGATCACCTGGCCGAGGCGCTGTTTGCCAGGTTTCATAAAAAATGATGTTTTGAAAGAAAAACTTTGGCGGAACAGGAAAGGTATGTGTTCTCTCATGATGTTTACCCTAAGAGGCGTGGATGAGAATCTGCTGCCTGCATTTTCCGTGGGTGAGATGGAAATACAGAAGTAACCTGCAAGACAGGTGGGATCTGTTTGAACTGCAAACAGAGCTAAGGTGATCCGGAGCTGCTGGAAATACAAGTGGCTCCTTCACCACCCTTGCTCCGGGTTTGACAGCTTCCCCACAAATATGCTGTTCCAGGCACTTGTCAGAGCCTGGAAGGTTCTGGAAGGCCACAGTGAGGGAAGACGAAATGAGCTGTTTCCTTGCAAGGTCCTCTCTGCTTCATGGAGACATGAATAATGTATCTCTGAAACTAATAAGGTGCAGCCTAACACACAGGCAAACAGCATCAGGACGAAGGATATTCCATGTTACGTGCAGGTGCCCAAGTTCAAAATCCAGCAACGAATGTAAACGTCCGCTAGCACCAGTAGCCTAAGGCACCCTGTGTAGCATTTAAACTTCTACTAAAAATATGGTTCTCTTAGCTTTGGGTGTCGCTGGCAGCCCTGAATGCTCCTCGGCTTGTGGGCGCATCACCCCATCTCTGCCCTCAAGGGGGTCGCCCAGTTGTGGTGGATTAAGCCCCACCCTAATGACCTCATCGCAGCTGGATTAGACCGGCCAAGACCCTGTTCCCAGGAAGGCTAGTGCTCCCAGGTCCCGGGATTAGGACTTCAGTATATCCTTCTGGAGGAAGGACACAACAGGTAGCCACCATATCGCACACCAGGGAAAGACTGCGCGTGGCTGCTGGGGTGGCTGCCGGAGAGTTCCGGGTCTCAGGAGAGCAGCGTCAGGTCAGCAGCGGAGGGAGGAATGAAGAGGGAGGAAGGGAAGTGGGATGGTGCCAGTGGGAGGGCAGCTGGGATGGGGGACCCTGGTCCTGTCATTTGGAGCCCCGTGGGCTGACAGGGATCCTTTACAGAACGGACGCGCTGGGTGTCAGAGGGAGACCCGAATGTCAGCGGAGGGGACAGCTGACCAGACCCTCGCAACGGATCTTCCGTGCCGTTTCTTTCCCCAACAGCCCACTGCGCCCTTCTCCCTCTCGGGGGCTGCCCTTCTGTCCCACCGCCCCGCTCCTGCCAGGGCCGCTTTCACAGACCTGCGTATTAAAACAAGTAGTTGGAGGACTTAAAAATACATCACCAGTGCCAGGAAGCTCCCGCCCCGGGAGGCCTGTGCGTGCAGTAAAGGCCGGGAAGCCCCTCTCGGGCTGCCTGGGCACACCGATGCCCGCAGCCCCCTCCTCGCTGGGAGGGGCCCCAGGATCTCCTGCACAGGCCGCCTCCAGCTGCTGACGGCACGGCTTTGTTTCCTGGCGTTTCCTTCTATTTACGTGCCCCATGTGCCCGCGTTCCGGGTGTGGGAGGGGGAGCCCAGCAGGGGCGGACACCGGCTTCTCTGCAGTGGTTCTGGGGCGTAGGACTCTCCTGCGGCAGTCGCCACCCACCTGCTGTCACCGGCCACTGCCTCTTCCATCCGGTCACTCGGGGAACACTGGGTGAGCTCCTAGTGTGCAAGGCTGCGTTTGGGGGTGCAGTGGCGGAGATGACATTGCCAGTCTGGGGGAGAACAGGGCAGCGTGGGGTGCTCCCGAGAAATGGGGAGGGAGCCCCAGTGCGCCCGAGGGCGGGGGCTGGAGGGATGTGCAGTCCCTCAGAGAAACCCAAGATCCTGCCCGCAGTCGTGGTTTAGCACCAGGCCTCTCACCTGGCTTCGCCCTCCCCGGGCGCCAGGAGATTTATGAGAGTTTCCTGGCGCTGATCCTGCCCTGCGGGTTGCTGGCCAGAGCGTCCTCCGCCCAGGGTCTCTGTTAGCCCTTTCCTGCCTCTGCGCTCTCGGTTCTCCCCTCTTTGCTCCTCAGCCCGATTTCTCCATCTCCTTTCTGGTCCTTCTTCTCCGCGGGAAGCTCTTCTGGTCTTTTCCAACACACCGCGGCAAACTCTTCAAAGTTTATGAAATTACATTTAGTTTCAGGGCCTGATTTATTTTGGGTCTTTGACAAGGACTTTCTAAAAAAATTGTGGTATAATACATGTCACAATACACGTTCCATTTCAGTGCACGGTTCAGTCCGTTCAGTCCATCCACACCGGTGCGCAGCCACCCGCCACCGTCTCCAGGCACGTCCATCTCCAGGGGGAGCCCTGGAGACCACCCTCCTGCTATCCACCCTCCGCGGATTTCGGTACCCTGCGCACGAGCGTAAGTGGAGTCACACGGCGTCTGTCTTTCTGTGACCGGCTAATGTCACTTAGCAGGACGACCTCCAGGTCCACCCGTGTTGCAGCCAGAGTCGGAGCTCGTGCACATGTGTGAGTACATGCCACATGGCGCTTACCCATTCACCTGCTGGCGGACATGTGGGTGGTTTCTACCTTAGAGACAGGCTTGTATGAGTCACCCAATATACCTGTATACCTACTATGTGCGAGGCGTAATGCTCTAAGGAAAAAAGACTTATCTTACATTTTTTTTTCAGATTATGAGAAAACTATAGCTTATAGAAAAGTGTCTGTATTTTACAGCTGACTTTAGCTGACTTTGGTAACAGTTCACGGACAGTGTTGACACAGGCAAGTGACTCCCAGTGCTGGGAATCGCTTTAAGTCCAAGTGGGTCCTTGGCTTTGCCCAAGAAAGAATTCAGGAGGGAGCTGACAGTGTAAACCCAGAGCGAGTTTTTTTCAGAAACTATAGGAAGTCTACTCCACAGGCAGGGCAGAGGCAGTGCTCCCCGCGGAGAAGCGGCCCTGCTGCTCCTTTAGCTCCTGTATTTATGCAACAGCTCAATTACAGTGCAAGCAAGGGGAGG
>CAUYRT010057284.1:0-27710 GCA_963574885.1 Lepilemur ruficaudatus
GCCGAGGCAGGCGGATCGCTCAAGGTCAGGAGTTTGAAACCAGCATGAGCAAGAGTGAGATCCCGTCTCTACTAAAAATAGAAAGAAATTAATTGGACAACTAAAAATATATAGGAAAAAATTAGCCGGGCATGGTGGCACGTGCCTGTAGTCCCAGCTACTTGGGAGGCTGAGGCAGGAGGATCGCTTGAGCCCAGGAGTTTGAGGTTGCTGTGAGCTAGGCTGACGCCATGGCACTCACTCTAGCCCAGGCAACAGAGTGAGACTCTATCTCAAAAAAAAAAAAAAAAAGGTCCTTCTCACTTCAAATTCTTCTAGAGTAATATTTTTCAGATTAAATTTGAGATGATCTTAGTGTTAAAACAATTCTGGAATGTAAGCACTCGATGAGAAACCAACCTTGACATCTGAGAACACCTATTTCCACTCTGGCACTAATCAAGATTTGCCCATAAGCAGACATTAAGTGATGTTTTAAATTAAAAATGTAGCAAGCAAGCTTAACTACGTTAGAGGTTCCGCATCCTAGCTACGGCCTCTCCCACGTGCACAAAGAGGGAGACGCTTTCCATCTACCAAGCGTCACGTGCGGAGCACCACGCGGGGAGGCTGCGAGCTGCTCTGCTCGCGGTTCTCTGGGCTCAGAGGCGCCCCAGGCGGGCACCGGTCTGAACTTGCACTGCTGTGTGCAGCCCGGCCTTGCCGGCTGACGGAGAGCTCTGCCGCTGGACCACCAGGAAACCCAGCTTTAAACCCAGCACTAAAAAACCCCAGCAATTACAGACTCGAAGTTAGGAGCACACGTGCACGAAAGTTGAGACGGAACTCAAGGATGAAAGATGCTACTGGGATTTCAGTGCTGGCCCTCGTGAGGCCTGAGAGGGCACAGTTAGCACCCGGAGCCCCCACTAGCCACAGGGAAGTCAGAACTGCAGCCTCAAACTCCTGGGCTCAAGAGACCCTCCTGCCTCAGCCTCCCAAGTAGCTGGGTCTATGGGCTCATACCACGATGCCTGGCTAATTTTTCTATTTTTTGTAGAGACGGGGTCTTGCTCTTGCCCAGGCTGGTCTTGAACTCCTGAGCTCAAGCTGATCCTCCCACCTCGGCCTCCCAGAGTGCTGGGGTCACAGGTGTGAGCCACCACGCCCGGCCTGCAGACGTCTTTTAATTAACCCCTTTATTCACTGTACAAATGATATCAAGACAATAAAGGAAAACAAAAGAACCCACACACCACTCTGACAGTTCCTTCAAGTTTTCTCTCCTTCCTTGCTGTATGCACAATTTTTATACAGCCGCAACCATGAAAGAGAAGACATTTTACGTTCTCCTTCTCCCCTTCATCATACCAAAAGCATTTTTCTACACGGTTGCAGCAGTCTCCATGGGTTTTAGCTGCTGCGTATTTCATTCCTGACTGCTGCAGAAATCTTTTCAAAGCTAAGCTACAACACAGGTCCTCTTTGCTTTTGCCTGAGTGGCTGAGTGGGGCCGTCTCTGAAGAGGTGTGGAGAAGGGCTGGGGAGATGGCGTTCGGGAGGGTCTTTCCGCCTCCCTGGAAATGCGGGACAGTTCTGAGGACAGGACCACTGACGACAAGCAGAGGTGGTTTCATAGTAGGGGGTCTGAACACCCAGGAATCAGGGAGCAGGAACATTCCATGGCATTCCGTAACTCGACAGGGTCTCCCACAAACTCACATTCACTGCTCTTCCCAGTCCAATTCAGCTATTATTTTTGAGGCCTCCTGCCAGATTTGAGAGGATTTCAGCCTGACTCCTGACATAAGAAAGCTGATTCAAGGCTGGGTGCAGCGGCTCACATCTACAATCCTAGCACTTTGGCGGGAAGGAGAAAAGATTGCTTGAGCCCAGGAGTCTAAGACCAACCTGAGAAACACAGCAAGATCCTGTTACTACAGAAAACAGAAAAATCAGCTGGGTCTGGTGGCATGTGCCTGTAGTCCCAGCTACTCAGAGGGCTGAGGCAGGAGGATCGTGTGGGCCCAGCAGTCTGAGGCTGCAGTGAGCTGTGATGACGCCACGGCACTCCAGCCTGTGAGCAAGACCCTGTCTCAAAAAAGAAAGCTGATTCAGCCTTCAGCAGAACGGTAAAAATCTGAACTCAGAATGCTGCTTTCCACAGAAAAACAAACCAAGTGACTACAGGTAGAGGATTAGTTTTGAATAATGGTCTGGACTCTTAGAAATGTCAATACAATTAAAGTAAAAAAGTGAAGTGTCTGTGCTACGGTGGGGGGAAAGTTGGCTACAAAAGCCGTTTGTGGACACTCATAGAAGCGGCAGCACCAGCGGTCGTTGGTGAGCAACCACACAGGGCATTCAGGGACAGGGCTGGTCTGCCAGCCAGCGAGCACGTGCAGGTGGGCACGGCGGGCAGCTGGCAAGGGTGCGCTGGCGTTGTCTACTGTTCTTGCAATTTTTCTGAAGGTTCAAAACTTTTCAAAAAGTAAAATTCCTGTAGTCACTACCTTTCCTTTTTTATTAAACCAGAGATTAGGTTGAGACAGATTCTTTTAAAATGACTGCTTTGAACCGCTCTTAAAAAGACATAAAGCCAAAACTTTTTAGCTACTATTTAATTGTGGATCTACAACTCATCCTATTATCACAGTTCAAATGTAAAGTAGGCTTTTAATTTATCTAAAATTCTGGGACTAGCTGCAAGGATCTCGGTGTCGTCAGCGTATTGGTACAGAGACTGTCCTTTTTTTTTTTTTTGAGACAGAGTCTCACTCTGTTGCCCGGGCTAGAGTGCCGTGGCATTAGCCTAGGTCACAGCAACCTCAAACTCCTGGGCTCAAGCGATCCTCCTGCCTCAGCCTCCCGAGTAGCTGGGACTACAGGCATGTGCCACCATGCCCGGCTAATTTTTTCTATATATTTTTAGCTGTCCAAGTAATTTCTTTCTATTATTAGTGGAGACGGGGTCTCGCTCTTGCTCAGGCTGGTGTCGAACTCCTGAGCTCAAATGATCCATCTGCCTTGGCCTCCCAGAGGGCTAGGATTGCAGCCGTGAGCCACTGTGCCCAGCCTATTGCCCTCTTTGTAAATGAAAGCTTCTGGTCGAAAGCAACTAATTGAACCTCTAGAGTCACCACTTTCCTCCTCTTAAAAACCCAACAGAGAGAGCTGTGTAAGGAAACAATACTCAGAAGCCATCTCTACTGCTAGGCTACCTTCACGAAGTATGTGCCCATCTTGAAACCATGGGGATGGAGGGAAGGAGTTGGGAGGGTACAGTGGTGTGTGACCATCCATCCTGGGGCACGATACTGTCAGTGCCAAAACTGAGTGTGAGTGGGTGACAGGATCTGGTAAAGCTGTGCAAGGAAGGGAACACAAGACTTTGGAACATTCCAGATGGATTTGCTTTTCCTTTAATTGTTGTTTGGCAAACCCCCTTGGAAGCTCATTTCGCCTGCAACTTCTGGGAATGAATTGGCAAGAAATAAGACACACCTTATTGGAGGTGGGGCAGGGAGATAATTAAGTGCCTCCCAGGAAGGGGTGGGTGGTGCAAGGACACTTCAGTATCTTCCAGATTCCTGGGGTGTGAATGACGTGGGCTCGCCTTGGGATGAAGGGTGCTGGAGTCGGCTCTTTCCGATCCTGGCCAGTTTTCTGCTCCTGAGAAGGCTGCTTTCCTGCCTGGGCAGGGAGAAGCGTCGGGTAGCCCCCGTGGACAAGGGTTGGTTCCCCCATCTGTCCCAGGTACCTCTGGGTCTCTGTGTGTGCGATATCCCCAAAGACAGAGGCTGAGGGAGGGGACAGTCACCACACTCAGACTGTAGGCCCATGGAGGGCTGAAACTTCTTCTTCTATCTCTTTCAAAGCATTTTCAAGTTGCGTTAGTGTTTCAGCAAACACTTGAAGGTTTGCTGTCCTCAGAGAGGCTCAAACAGCGAGGAAGAGCCTTCATCTGTTTACTTTTCCTTTATGTGGAAACATACTCGGGCTGTTTCTACAAGCAGTTTCCTGTTTCCTCTGGTGTCCTCTGCCCGGGGATCCCCTCCCTCATGCTTCCAGGCATACCTAAGTCCCCCACCAGACCCTGGCCCGCTCTGGCTTTCTGGGTCACTGGTGTCCGCGTGCCCTCCAGGAGCGTACCCGGGAGCAGAAGGGCTCGGGCGGCATCTCTACCTGTGCCTGCCTCGGGAGTTTGCCTGGAATGGAGAGGTGAGCCAGAGTGGCTAGCCCTGGCTACTCCACCTGCCGCCTGCAGGGAAGCCAGCAGAGGTGGCCTCTTTCCTCTAGCGGGTGTAGAAAGCCAGGAAGATGGGGGCAAAGCTGCAGCTGCTTTTGGAGAATAGGGAGCCAGCTGTCAGCCCCACCAGGACCCTTCTTCCTTCTCCTTTTTAATTAAGCACCTGCTAGGGGCTGGGCAGTGTGTGTGTGTAGTCTTGCAAACAGATGTCTGCATGGACCTATATGCATAGAAAAAAGACTAGGGCAGGGGGCAGGGCATGGAAGGGAAGGAGGGCAGGTAGTCAAGGTAGACGTCCATGCTTTATTCTGTGTTTTAGTATAGTATATCTTCAACAAATTTAAAGTATGTATGAAGCCAGATAATTATCCTTGGAAGTCAGTATGGTCACTGCTAAATGAAGTACAGGGTGAAGCCTTGGAAGATTCAGGAATGACTTCCCAGGGGAGGTGGCAGGTAAACTGAGATCAAGAGGCAAGTGGAGGTAGCTAGGTTAGCTCGTTTTATGAATATTTGTTGGGTGTCCACTGGATGTCAGACACTGGTCTAGAAGGTAGGGATCTAGCAGAGAATAAACATAAAGATCCTGCCCTTGTGAAACTTACAGTCCAGTGGAGGGAGAAAAAAGAACAAAAAGAGCATATGATGTTGGCATATTCAAGAAAAGTTATTCTAACACTTGTTAAAATGGTAAGGAAGACTTTATTCAAGAGCACTGCAGTAGGAGTTGGCTTTTGCAGTAGAGGAGAGAGATTGAGCTGGTCTCCGAATACAGCAAAGACCTAGCTGGGGATTTATAACCCATGAGCAGAGTTGAGGGGGGGTGGTCAGTGGGTAGAAAATTGCTAAGAGGAGACACCAAGGGTAGGGGTATTCTTGCTATACCAACCCAGCAGGATTCTGCAGAAGGCAGCCCAAGGACTTATACATCAAAGATGAGGGACAAGGAACCTAATCAGATATCAAGGGTGGAGACTGCACAGCTGGATGCTTTGCTGAAGGCAGGCCAAGGTCGAGGCCTGGTGAAGAAGAGGAGCCTGATTAAAGTGGGTCAAGGAGAGAGTCTTTGTTGGTATGTGAAGAAAAATCATGCAACTGTGCAACCGTGAGGTTACCGAGTGGCGGAGGTGCTTTTTAATGTCATTAGCAAAGGATTTTTGGTCAAAATCTGGATCATGCATAATATGAGTGCTAGACTTTCAAATAGCCCCCCCACCCGGGTGTCTTGGGTAGATGAAACAGCCTGTGCAAAGGCCCTGGGGGAAGTGTTTTGTGTGTCTGAGCAACAGCAAGGAGGAGGGAGTTTGTAGGGGAAGAGTGGGACGAAAGGGGTAGACCTTGCAGGGCCTTGTAGGATATGATAAGAAGGAATGGAGGCTGGGCAGGGTGGCTCAGGCCTATAATCTGAGCATCTGATCTAGGCAGAAGGATCACTTGAGGCCAGGAGTTCAAGACCAGCCTGAGCAAGAGTGAGATCTCATATCTACAAAATAATAGAAAAATTAGCCGAGTGTGTTGGCATGCACCTGTAGTCCCAGCTACTCGGGGAGGCTGAGGCAGGAGGATCGCTTGAGCTGAGGAGTTTGAGGCTGCAGTAAGCTATGATAATGCCACTACTGCACCCTAACCCAAGCATGGAGTGACAGAGTGAGACTGTCTCCAAAAAAAAAAAGGAGTGGGAGGGCAAGGGATTCTGTGCCCTAGGGACACGTGGCCATGAGGTGGCTGAGAGCAGAGGAGAAGATTTAGAGCCAGTGGGGGAGGGGCAGCGCACACAGGTCTTTTTCCATCTTTTCGGTGGGAGTTTCTCAATCATTTTAACGAGAGCCTCAGTCCTTGCCTAAAAATCAAGCAATAAAGGGAGGAATGCTTGTCTGTTTAACTTGTAAGAGAACTAGAGAAGATGGAAAGAGGGTTGGTTGAAATACAGTTGGAGCCGGTCTCCTTTGGCTGGCTGCGCTTCCTATAAATGTCGCCCTCCCAGCTCTGGGACTGCAGCAGTCAGGGCCTCTGTGAGCTACTAAGGAGCGTCCAGGAGTGGGGTGCCCGTGCACATCCGCGTGCAGAGTGCCTAGAAGCAGGGGCAGAGCGCAGAGCCAGGGGTGGGGAGTCCTGAGCCCACTCCTTTTACCCTGGTGGGGGGGCTCACTTCCTCTGGGGGACCAGGCAGCTCTCTGGCGTGTCTTCAGCTAAGAAATCTGCAAAAGTCATCGGCCAGGCTTAGGAGAACTGATCCTTTGTGCCAAACGGGTTGGTGATGTGGAGGGGAGGCGAGCTCCTGGCCAGATGGTCCTCCCTGGTGGTGAGCCTCGCTGCCGCCGGGGTTTTATTGGGAGAGGGGGACGCAGGGTTGAGGGGCCAGTGTGATTCGGCAACATGTGAGTTAAAAAGCAGATGAGAACCCACAGAGTAACCAGACATTCTTCTCTCTTTGCATGCAAGATCCCGCCGCATGTTGGAAGAGGAAGGAATATTTTTCTTGCTTTTTAGACATGACATCCTGTGAGGGGAAGATTTGGAACAGATGGGGGCCAGGGGAGCCTCGCTCTATGTGCTGTTTCACCACCTCCTCCCTCCCACAACCAGAAATGCCTTTTTTTTTTTTTCCTTAGTGAAGTTAACATAAAGAAGGGGGAAAAAAAAGTTTTGTAGAGTAGGAAAGTAAAGTATCAGGGGTCAGGGGAAAAATTCCATAAGATTCTGGAAAAAATCCACTTTTCATTGTAAAGGCTTCTTCGAGGTCCAAGGATAGATTAACTGAAAATTTCATCTGAGGTTTAATCGCTGCTCCAGAGACATCTGCACTGATGAGGGGAAGAGAAGGAGTCTCCTAACAGACGGGGAGGGAGGCTCTCCGAGTAGGGAAAGTAAGGCATGTTTCGCAAGTCCCCGGTGCACAACGTGGGGACGATGTTTGTCCCCCCGGGGGACAAACGTAACGTCGCGGGGAGCCAGCTCCAGCGTCTGCACGAGTCTTACTCCTACGTTTGTCTGTCGGATTGGTTCGTGAGTGAAGGCCACCGGACCAGCTGGACGGCTGGTATGATGTTAGCGCCTTGGTCACAGCCGGTTCTTTCTGCTGACAGATGTGCACGGTGCAAGGCTCCCTGCCCTGAACCCCGGGGGGCTCTGCCAGTGGGGGGGCTCTGCCAGTGGATCGGGGCGGCTGTACGCAACCAGGCGGGCCAGTCGACCTGCCTGCTGTGGTTTTATCTGCTCCCCAAAGTGAGCTGGCCTCGATTCCACATGAAAAGGACAGGGCAGGAGGCAACAGGAACAGTTTCTGTGCTTTTCTTCTAGCTTTTCTTTCTGGCTTGTGGCAGCCTGTGGGGGAATTTTTCTCTTCCTCCACAGGAGGGGATTTTGAGTCCTGGGGCCTGGCTGCGGAGACGGGTACCAGAATCTCTGGCCTGTTGGGTCGTGCTGCTGGCTCTGGCACGCTGTTCCCGAGGGAGGTCCCGGAGAGCTGGCCTGCTGAGGCAAGAGCCGCAAGCTAGCCAGGGGAAGAGAAGAGGCAGGAGTAGTGGCTGCGTGCCGCAGACCCGCAGTGGAGGCATGGAGAGCTGTGCCTGGGGAGCAGGACCTAACAGACCCTCCTCCTCAGCGCGTGAGACGTGCCCTTCTGCAAAAAGACGCAGTTTGAAAATCACTTGACAAGAGAGTACTATGGCCTATGTGCCTAGCTAGGGGATCTTCCACCTCGACTCCTTACTCCTACAACTAGACACTGTCACTCAATACAGTTCAGTGAGAGCACCAGGTCCTCCCTGCCTCTCTGTTGTTAAAATCCTCATGGGTATGTTGTCCGGCCATTGGAAGGATGATGGAAAGCAGCAAGCCTTGCTGGAGTACCGTTATGTGCTTTGCCCTGCGGTTAGGTGTCAGGGGACAGACACATCAGGGAGTGAAATGCAGGTCCTGCTCCCACAGAGCCCAGGTGCAAATGTAAGAGCATTTCACCAGCGTCAGGCAAGGATGTAAGCAACAGACACAATTCGTTATTCAGCAAATATTAATTGAACACATGCTCTTTGCGATTCCCCGTGGATACAGTGCAGGAGGGACAGACACAGTCCCCACCTTCCTGGACCTGCAGTTGGTTGGGTAGGCAGACTGGTAGACAGGCTCCTGACACACGCACTGTAAGAAGTGCTGAGATTCAGGACATAAGACTTGCCGTGGGCTCTTGTGGAGACTTGGGAGATTGGGAGGACCTTTCCAGAGGAAGCGGCGTTGAAGCTAACCCATGAATAAGAAGAACTAACACTGAGTGTTTGGTCTTACTTGGCCTTCTACAGGGCTCGGTCCTGGCATCATTTTTATCTGTATCATCTTTTATTCTGAAAAGCGCTTGGTCTGGATAGTGAATTCTGTGGCAACCTAACTAGGCATTGCTCCAAGAGCCCATCACTAGAATAGAGCTGGCTCATAGTGAGTGTTCAGAACTGAGCTGTTTGCCACCCGCGTGATTTGTTTCCTTTACTCCTCGTGACAGTTCTGAGTTGGGTAGTATTTTATTAGTTAGGAATGCTTTGGGTTGCAAATAAGGGAAAGCTAACAGCAGCTTTAATCAGAAAGGTATTTATTATCGACTCAACAAGAAATCTGGTCCTAAGGTTGGCAGTGGCTCACCAGTGACATTAAGGACTGAGGCTATTTCTTTTTCTGCTCCATCATCAGGGCCAGCGACATAATCTGTGGGGTCCCTTGATCAAAAAGCAGGAAAAAAGTGCCACTGAAAATACTAAAACATGGGCCGGGCACGGTAGCTCACACCTGTAATCCTAGCACTCTGGGAGGCCGAGGCGGGTGGATCGCTCAAGGTCTGGAGTTCAAGACCAGCCTGCGCAAGAGTAAGACCCCGTCTCTACTAAAAATAGAAATTAATTGGCCAACTAAAAATATATAGAAAAAATTATCCGGGCATGGTGGTGCATGCCTGTAGTCCCAGCTATTCGGGAGGCTAAGGCTCCCAAGAAGGATTGCTTGAGCCCAGGAGTTTGAAGTTGCTTTGAGCTATCCTGACGCCACGGCACTCTAGCCCAGGCAACACAGTGAGACTCTGTCTCAAAAAAAAAAAAAATTAAATCTTGGTTTTATTTTAATAATATATTTAATATCTGAAATTCTAGTACTCAATGTCCATTTAATTTCCAAAATAAAGAACTGGTATTATGCATTGTACAAGTTATAATTCATATGTATATTTCCCACGTATATGTGAGATGTATATCTGCATATATTATATATGTAATATATATAATTTATAAAAATATAATTTTATAAAATATTCCTCAGCCACGTGTGCGACTGGTGCTAATTTAGTAGCGCTGGCACGTGAGTACTCCGGAACCATGAGTAGGAACAGAAGCAAGAAAATGCATGTTTGGTGCTGCTGGGTTTCTGTAGTTCATTTTGCAAGCATGTGTTGCGTTTGTGTGAGAGGAGGGATTTGACCAGCGCATTTGTCTTCTCTCTTCTCCAAGTGCTTCTGCCACTCATCTCCTCCCTACTCTCCCCTGCAGTGTTGGTCTCTGGCGTTGCCAGTGGCATCATCCACAAACCTTCTCATTTGGACGCAGTTACCCTTTGTTTTGAGGACATAGGACAAGAGGTGCGAAGTGTTCCTCTGGGGCCTGCCTGGTGTCAGGTGTTAGCTATGAAAGTGGGTGTTGAGGGCCAGGGGCCATGCTGTGTGACCCTCAGTGACAGAAGTGCCCATGTGTCCTTTAACTTTTACACGTGTGTTTGAGACAGTGGCACTCTCTAAAGCATAGGGCCCAGGGCAGGGGCCTCTCTCCACCTAGTTTTCAGGGCAGTACTGTGTTTCCTAGAAACCCTCAGTAGACTTCCTCTTACATTTCATTGGCAAGAATTAATCACTGGCAAAAAGAAGGTGCCAATCATGATTCATTCCCTAGAATGAACAAAATTGGGATTTTGTTAGTGAGGAAGAAGGGGAATTAGCAGGGCTGTCAACCAGGGATATCTCCACAAGTGTCATTCCCATTTTTCTAACAGATACATCTAGGGAGGGGTGGAGCTGTGGTTTGAACCCAGGAAGCTCAACTGTGTAATCTATGTCTTAGCCACTCTACTTACTGCTTCCTGGGAGCTGGAAAGGGAAGAGGGGGAGAAAAGAACATTCCAGGCAGAGGCAACAGTATGAGCAGAAGCCTAGAGGGAGGCGAGAGGTGGCATGGTCTGGCGGCGGATTGGAAGATTCTGAGTGAGTCTTGAGTCTGTCGCGCGAAGGGACGCCCTGAAGGATGAGACTGGAGAGGGCACGTGGCTGGGGCTGGTGGGTGGACGCAGGAGGGGCAAGACTGGGGTGGCCATGGGCTAAAGAGGTGGTTGAGCATCCACAAGGGCAGAGACGGTGGAGACCTGAAACAGGGGAGGCAGCGGGAATGTATGCAGTCAAGAGCTAGTCAGAGAGCAGAATTAGGATTTGGTGATGTGAAGAGGAAAGGGAAGGAAGAATCAAGATGGCACCTGAGTTTGTGGCTTGGAACCTGTTGCCATTCAGAAAATAGAGGAGGTAGTACCAGCTGAGGGGGTGGGAGAGGACGAGCCACTTTATTTACTTATCTATTTATTTAGTCAGTCCGTCCGTCTGATTTTGGACTTGCTGAGTTCAGGGACATACATCGGAGCCGTCCTGTAGAGCAGGAGGGAAGTCTGGACACCGAGATATGTGGGCTTCTTCGACATGCAGAGCCTCTGGGTTCCACGGTGGGGGCTGCAGGTCACATGGGAAAAGAGAGTCTAGGACAGAGCCTCAGTATACAGGGAAAAGAGCCCGTGGCGGGAACTAGGAAGGAGTGCTTCGAATAGAATAAGGCAGGAGAATTTGGTGTCACTAAAGCCAAGGAAAGAGTTTTAAGGAGGGAATGCTGAGGCCTGAGAAGTGAGTACCAAGAAGTACATTGACAGATTGCAGCTGACTGGAGCGGGGAGAATTGTGGCTGACTCATTCAAGATATCCGGGTACGAAGGGAAGGGTAATGCTAGCCATAGGGTACGTGAGGACCCAGGCACAGTTCAAAAATAAGATGCAGGACGTCTGGAGCATGCTTTTCGGTTTTTGTTTTGTTTTTAGCGACAGGATCTTGCTCTATCACCCAGGCTGGAGTGCAGTGGCATGATCATAGCTCACTGCAACCTTGAACTCCTGGGCTCAAGGGATCCTCCCACCTCAGCCTCCCAAACTGCTGGGATTATAGGCATGAGCTACCTCGCCCTGATGGAAACGTGTTTAATTGTTGATGAGAAGCAGATTTCTTCAGAGGTTTCCTCTGTGAAGTATGCTAGAGTGGGGCGTGGGGAGTGGTGGATGCAGCTCTAACCTGAGAGTCTGGGGCATGTCCCCCAGACAGGCCCAGACACCTGGCCATCTCATGTGTGAGCGGCAGTGAAAGAAGCCAGAGTCAGAGGCTACACGCTGAATGACTGTATGATATTTCTGGAAAAGGCACAGCTATAAGGACGCAAAACCAATTAGTAGTTTCCAGGGCCTGGCGTGGGTGGGGGGATTGACGTGATGGAAATGTTCTGTGTCTTGTCTGTGGTGACGGTTACACAACCGTGTGTATTTACTAAAATTTGTAGAACTCTGTACTGTAATAAAATGGGTGAATTTTGCTATATGTAAATCAGATCATAAGAAATTTGACTAGAAAAATCCCCTTCTCACCTAGATTTTTGTAGTATTGTGTGGGCATTTCTTGCTAATGTCGGCTAATAACTCTTGCCTGGGTGACAAAGTAACCCCAGCCCCATACTGTCATTCGTGCTTACCACTGCCAACGGATGCCTAGGCCCCGAATCGGATTTGTTCTTAAAGTGATGGAGATTTGTTTAGGTGGAAATCTGTTGTTGGTTTCCTTTCCAACAACAGAACACCTCTTCCCGTGTAGATGTATGGGGCTGACCTTTGCCCTGTGTCCCTAGGAGTAGGCAGGTGATCTGAGCCAGTTGAGTCCTTCCTGGCACATTTCTGCCAGAGCTCTTGGAGGAAGATGGTCTATTTTTGCTGGAATTGGTAGGACATGAATGTGAGGCTGTTGGTGAATATCCTGTTCACCAAATGGAGAAAGAAGAAGAGATAGACAGACCTCAGATGTCTGAGCCCCTAGATCCAGCCATGCCTGAAGCTAGCTATGAATCCTGGACTCCCCAGTGACATGAGCTAATGAATTTCATTTTTTCCCATTTGTGCCAGGTTGACTTTGCATTTTGGCTTCTGTCACTCACAATTGAGCGGGCAAGTTCTGACCCATACAATTTTTTTTTCTCCCAGAGATGAAGTCTTATTATGTTGGAGTGCAGTGGCTAGAGTGCAGGCACAACCTCAAACTCCTGGCCTCGAGTGATCCTGTCACCTCAGCCTCTCTAGAAGCTGGGACTATACATGGGCCACGGCACCTGGCCCATATAGTTTTGATTGAAAAATAAGAGCTTCTTTTTTTTTTTTTTTTTTTGAGACAGAGTCATGCTTTGTTGCCCAGGTTAGAGTGCTGTGGCATCACGTTAGCTCACAGCAACCTCAAACTCCTGGGTTTAGGCCATCCTCCTGCCTCAGCCTCCTGAGTAGCTGGGACTACCGGTGCATACCACCACACCTGGCTAATTTTTTCCATTTTTAGTAGAGATGGGGTCTTGCTCATTGCTCAGGCTGGTGTTGAACTCCTGAGCTCAAGCAATTCTTCCGCTTCGGTCTTCCAGTGTGCTAGGATTACCAGCCACCACGCCTGGCTAAAAAATGGGAACTTCTTGACCTGTAAGATAATAGAAGAGTAGATTAGACAGGGAACTGGATGAATGAGTTGTGAGAGGAGCTTCCGATTTCCCTGAACCCTTTTATTATGGGAGCAGGAGCAGGAGTGGAGGCAGAGGGTTGAGATGGGGATGGATGAGGGAGACTGAAGGGTGAGCCAGCAGGCCTGGCCCTGACCAAATGGGGCTGTGGGTGCCAGGGCCCCAACCGCTCCCAGCTGTGGATCCCTGGCAGCGGCCGGGGAGGGCCTGGAGGCGGCAGGCAGCCGGACTGGAGAGAGCTCTGACTCTAAGCCGGCTCTGGGCTCCTGCCCCTGTTCTGTGTGTGACTTGAGTCCCTCCTCAACTTCCTGAACCTCACTTTCCCTTTCATCAAATTGAGGTTTGTGAGAGAGGCTCACAGGAGCCGACGACTCTCAGAAGCCGTCGTGAGAGCCATCAGCACTCTGCAGCTGTCAGGGGCTTTGTCTCTTCTGTTTGCTCGAAGGCTGGACTAGACCCGCAGGAGTCTCGTAGGACGCAGGCTGTGAACTGACCTTCTCAGGAACGGCAGACTACAGATCTTAGGTGAAGAGCAAGCAAGAGTAAGCCTAAAATGTATGAGCCACGACTGAAAGTTCTGCAGGGGTCATGCACGAGGACGCGAGAGGAGTTTTCGGAAGGGCCGGCCAGCAGGGCAGTCTCTGGCCCAGGGAATGTTCCTGACTAGAGCTGTTAGTTCAGTGCCTTTTACGTATTGGAAAGACAGAAAGATACTTGGTTTCTTTGTTTCTTTTAAAAAGTGGTATAGAGTTTTCTGAATGTAAAGGGGTCGCATATCTGCTTAAGGATTTTGGAAACACAGAAAATTATTATTACATATAAGGAAATAAAAACCACCCATGATCATCCAACCTCCAGAGATAACACTGGTGATATTTTTGTGTTATTTCCTTCCCGTACTTCCTTCATTGGGCCTCGGTGTGTTTTATACATATATTGTGCCTAGATGGATTATGAATAGAATTGGATTCATATGTATAGCTTCAGAATCTATGTTTTTCACTTAATATATAATATTTTCCTGCAACTTTACATTTTTTTTGCAGCCTGATTTATAACTATTATGTAACAGTTTTAGCTGTTCCACCATATATAATGTGCCCTTTTTATTGGATAGGAGACTGTTTCCAATTTTTTAGGATTATAAAATAATATCGTGGTTAAATCCTTACAGATAAGACTTTGTACACATCCTTGAATAATTTTGTCGGACGGAGCTTTAGAAGCAGAATTACTGGGTCACGTGAGATGTCCATGTAAGCATTTTTGTATTCACCTGGCCAAATTGGCCCTAGGGTAGTAATGCTGATTTGCCTTCCTACTAGTGGTGGGTGAGGGTACATCACAATTCTCGGAGTCCTGGTTCTTGCTGGCTGTTGTTGGATTTTTAGGACCTTGCCAATTGCTATGTGGGAAAAGCTATCTCATTTTTATTTTTACATGCCCTTTTTCTGGTTACCAGTAAGGTTGAACTCTTTTTTTTTCATATAATTAATAGTTATTCATGTGTGTTTGTAAATTGCTTTTCATATCTTTTATTCATTTTCCTGTTAAGCTGCTTATATTTTTCTTACGGATTTATGTAGACTCTGTTTATAGTAAAAGTATTAGCCCTTTAGGGGTACCAATACATTTTTAATAGTGTGATGAAACATTTTAAAAATGGATCTTATATTGAGATCGAGGCAGAAGGCTTGATTCTAGTGGGAAAAATGTTTAAGCTGCCACCTCCTTTCCTACGCATAAATTCGGTAGTATGTAGTATCTCAGTATTTAAAAATGTCGTAAAGCATAGGGGGGCCATTGACTTTGTTTCATGGACAATTTAGCGGTGGCCCAGGGTGGGCAACTGCCCCAGCACCGCGGAGCTGCGGCTTGAGCTTGGGCTCTCCACCTGTGCTCACAGGCACTGCTTGTCATTGCCTGGGAGGCCTCTGTTTCTTCTCCCAGGCTTTCAAACACTCCCCGAGGGCATTTAGTGCAGATGTGTGTTTTTATACCGGCCACTCTACTAGAAAGCAAAATCTGTTTGAAAGCTGTGTTACAGGTTTTTCTAGAACTTCCAGCTTTTTAGAGTCTACCTGCTCCCCTTGTCCCTAGCAATTACCATTTGAATTTCCCAATCTGCAGCTTCCTTTGTACCTTGCAGGCTCTGGGTCCACAGGGACCTTCTGCCAGGAGATTCAGTTCCTTGGGCAGAGCCCTACTGCTGACCTCAGGGCCAGCTCCTCAAGACAGCTCCTTCGACACATTCTGCAAAATAGCAACAGGTCAGTTAGGATGTGGATTCTCTCCCTCTCTCAAAGGCTCTTTCATTTAACTGTGTTCATACATTTTTCTCCTACCGCTCTCTTTCCTGAAAGAATGAAGTTAGAGGATTAGGCTGCTAAATTTAGCTCCTGCTGACGCACTGGCCGCTCGCTAGCAGGCTCCTCGTGTCTCAGTGTTGCTCTTAGCCTCACTGTTTTGCCGGTAGATGCACGCCATCACATCCTACATAATATTTAGCTCTGAGGCCTTTCCAGATGGGAAATGCGTGTCTGTATTTTCGTAGCCACGCTCCCTACGTGCATGGACTGTCGTGAAGCTGGGGGCTGACGGCTGGAGGGGCAGGTAGGGGGGCTGGAAGCCGCCTGAGAGAGGCGAAGACCTGCGCAGGGTGGTTGCAGGGAAGCCAGTGCGGCCCTTGTGGTGAGGAGGAGAGGGGGGCGGCTCTTAGAGGAGATCTGGGGATGGTGTTTGACCAGGACACGAATGGAGAATTTTCAGGCCGTGGGGACCCTCCTGCTCGAAGCAAGCCTTGGTGGTGTCAAAGAAAACATTGTTCTGACACTTGTTAAAATGGTCAGGAAGACTCTATTCAAGACTCTTGCAACAGGATTATTGCAATGGGGAGAGAGATTGGGCTCAACTTGGAATACAGCAAAGGCAGCTGGGTGTTTACAGCCAAGGGCAGAGGGAGGGGGTCAGTGGATGGAAAGTTACTGAGATGCCAGGGGTGGGGGGATTCTCACTACACTGCCCTAACAGGATTCTTGCTACGGGCAGGCCAAGGGCTTATACATCTAAGGTGGGGGATGAAGAACTTGATCAGATGTCAAGGGTGGGGGACTCTCTAAACTGACTTAGCAGGACTCTTGCTAAGACTGGGCTATGGAGGCCTGGCCAGGACAGGTGGGACAGGGACAGCCAAGGTGGAGAAGAAGGCTCAGATGAGCCCAGCTAAAGTTTGGTCAAGGAGAAGGTTTTTGTCAGTGTCTCTTGTTCAAGGAAAGACGACAAATTCTTTCCTCTGAATAAGTTCCTTTCTTGTTCGGTGGCCTTTCGTTCATTAAGTTCCTGTCTGTTGGGACTTAGCAGTAGAGGTACTTGCTGGATGGCACGAGCCTTCAGGCGCTTCAGTACGGGGGGGGGGATTTAGGAGCTGCTGTGGGATGAGTCCTGGAAGGTTAATGTCAAGTCTTTCCTCCGCAGCCTGAAGGGCTTCTTCAGATTACAGAGAAAGATAAGCTACCAGACAACCTACACTTCCAGTAAGGACCCCGGGCCCTCAGGCTTTAGTTCTCCCTGATGTCAGGAGGGTGGGAGAAAAATTAGAAACTAGAATTGAGAATTTGGTAAGAACTGACAAAATATGCAAGATGGCAGGATCCAGTCCAATTTACAGGTAGGTAACAAAGCAAAAAGTAAAATGAAATTTACCAATGGGTGAAAATAGCTTAAAGACAATGAACAGGACCAGAATTTGGTAACCCACAAGAGTATGCTATAGTTTTCTATTGAAACACAAAGAAAAGTGGGGGTCCCTGGGTGAATGTGCTGAAATGTCAGCAGGGAAGGTGGCCTGGTGGCAGGCAGGCCTGGGTTCAAATCCTGTCGAGCAGATCGGTTGTCTCCTGGTGTCTGTTTCCTTGGCAATGAGACAGGGTGGCGTCGTTAAGCTAACGTTTGTTCAGTACGTCTTATGTGCCAGGCACTGCTGTCAGCATTTGACTTGCTTTACCTCATTTAATCCTCACAACCTCGTGAAGCAGGTAAATTATCATCTCTGCTTGACGGAGGAATGCGTGGAGGCTTTAATCAATCGTGTCATTTGTCCATAGATGATGCTAACATGCAAGTAGCGTTTGAAGCTTAAAATGAATTTGGCATATACTAGGTGTTTAATAAATGTACTTGAACTTTTTTCCTTCTCAAAGCGTGTGTGGGAGAACTGAGCTGTAAAGCGCGTCTGAGCCCAGCCAGACTGAGTAGGGGGCTCTGCCCCAAGAGGGCGAACTCTGGGAGGTTGCCTATGGTCAGGGTGCTGGCAGAGCCCCCGCACTCTGTCCTCTGGGGGCTGCTCTCCCGTAAGTTGGAGAGGGAGAGGCTTTGACCCAGCCCTTGGTGGCCACCGGGCAGGACCCAGCGTGGGGAGGCACCAGGCCAGCTGTGGCCAGCAGAGGCTGGTCCGGAGACGCGTCTCGCTGGCTGTGCAGTTTGCTGTGTGCCTGGTGGGCATGTCTCTCTGTTACTCTCACGGCTCTGAGGGAGGCGGCCTCGACCCCACTGTGCAGATGGAACTGAAGCTCCAAGAGGGTGACCAGCTGCCCGAGCACATGGGAGGTGGCGAGGCAGGGATTTGAGCCCGTGCTCTCTGCCCTCCTGTGCACCCCTGATGACCAGGAGGCAGGCTCAAGCTAGGGGAGACCTCGTTGGGCAGGGCTGAGGCACGGGGACAGAGTGGGTAACACGTGGCCTTGGAAATCAGACAGACTGGGGTTCAAATCCTGCCTCCGCCGCTTCTTAGCTGCGTGAGTGCCAACATGACTCAACCTCCCTGACCCTTGGTTCCCCTTCTTTAAAATGGGGGAGTCATACTAATAGGGGGCGTGTGCAGATGACATGAGAACACAGGTGAAGCCTTGGCATGGCCCTGGGGTGTGATGGGCATTCGGTGTATGTCGGCTGCTGCCGTGACCTGAGGGCTGTGGGGCCCCTTCTCGTCCACTTGCTCTCCTTTGTGGTCCTTAGGGAAGGCCGGCTCTGGAGGGCAAGTCTGGCAGACGTTGGAGAGACCTGTATTTATTTACGCATCCTGGGATGTGCCTGCAGGAGCTGGTTATCAAAATTGAGCATCTGAAGGTGGGAAGGATGAGAGGGAGACCAGGCCTGGGCACGGCATCCTTAGAGGGGTCCCACTTGCCTCCAACTTGCCTCTTCCTAGTGATGGCCAAAGAGAAGGGACAGAACAGCGCTCGGCCAGGCCTGGCAGGGCCTCCTCAGGAGCCCACCCAGCAGGGTCCTGGGGTGGGCTGGGGCTGTCATTGTCTCCCCCAATCTCCATTTGATCCTTTCACATCAGGTGCCCTAGAGTAGGGCCTGTTCTCTCAGACCCTGCCCTTCAGAGACGCGTCCCAGCCTGGGTGAGGCACCAATGCACCCACAGCTCTTAGCCGGATACTTCACAGGCAGTGGGTGCCCATGTTCTAACCTGGCTCATTCATTTGTTGATTCCGATAGTGTTTGAGGTTCAGAGGTCACAGTTGTAAACAACACGAAGTCCCCACCCTCATGGAGGTCACATGCTATACGTAAGCAAATAGATTTGATTGTAATATTGGCGTGAAGAGCAATGAAACAGTGGAAGGGAATGGAGAAGTCTTTGGGGGTGGCCGGGAAGGCTTTTCTTGGGAAGTGCCCTGTGAGCAGGGACCCTGGTGATGTGAGGGTGCCAGTCACAAGAATGTTGGGGGGCTCCTCGGGTGGGACCAAGTCTGGTGTAGGGAGACGACCTCATGAGTGAGGCGGAGGAGTGGGTGGGAACTGAGGCAGGGGATGGAGGCTGCCAGACCCCAGAGGGCCTCTTCATCATTTTAGACGACCGTCACTTCCAGGTTTCCCCGGGCTGGGTTAGCCGCGCCTCCCCCTGTGCGGTTCTGCATCACAAGCACGTTGAGCCATCGTGGCAATGGTCACCTTGGGTTAGGACTGTCTATTTCACTGCCACACTGGGAGCTCTGGAGGCCAGGGACCATGTCTGTCTTGCTTGTACACAGCACCTAGCATTGGAGTATGTGCTTCACACATTTAAAAATGAATCTTGGTGACAATGGATGCTGTCGGGGATTTCTGTGTGGCAGCCACTGTGCTAAGCATTTTATATTTCATCACCTTTTAAAAAAATATTTATTTTTAAGAGATGGGGTCTTGCTGTGTTGCCCAGGCTGGAGTGCAGTCGCTATTCCCAGGTGCAATCCCACTACTGACCATCTGAGGAGTTTTGACCTGCTCCATTTCTGACCTGGGCCGATTCACCCTCCATAGGCAACCTGGTGGTCCCCCGCGCCCAGTTCATCACCCTTTTTAATTAACACCATATCCCCCTCCCCAAGGTGCTGTCCCCATTTTACTGAAAAAGAAAGAAGCTCCGGCGGCTGCCCTGTGCCCCAGACACGCACAGCTAGGAGCTTGCTGAGCTGGGATTTGAAACCAGGACTTTAGGGACCGCGCTTTCAACTGGGACAGCGCGGGAGTGTCTGCTGCGTCCCGCTGTCTAGGGGAGCCGCATGGCCCGGCCTGCTTGTCCGGGGGCTGTGGCGTTGACCGCCCGGGCTCTTGGCATCTTTTGGCCGCCTTAGTCCCTCGGGGGGTCGCCCTGCACCCCAGCCTGCCCTGTAGCGTCCCACGGAGCCCGAGGGGCCGTCCCTCAGACCTCCTCACGGCTTCATGATCCGCAAATGGAAAAGTGGCACTTAAAATGAATTTATTCAGGTGGGAGCTGTGTAAGGCATGAACACGAGGCTTCTGAGCTGCGCCACATAAACTGGAGTGTAAATGAAAAGCTTTTCATTTGGTTTCCGAGCCAGACGCTGAGAAGCCAGCGGGCCGTGCGGTCTGGACGCGCGTTCCGGGCCGCGGGTGGGAACAGGGGCCACTTTGAAGGGCGGCGAGGGGAATGGCTCTGGCGAAGCCGAGGCCGGGCCGGCCAAGGGGCCGGGATGTCAGCAAACACAGCCAGGCTGCAGAGAGCCTTTGCCAAGCGGGTGGGAGGCGGGGGAGGAGAGGAGAGGCGTTTGAGAAGGAAAATGCTTGAGGTAACCCGTGTTGGCAGCTTTTATAGCTTCCTCCCGGTAACGTGCCGGGCGGCCCCGCACAGGCCGGCGCTGTGCTTCCACGTAGCGAGCCCAGGGGCCCAGCGCAGCCGCCCGGGGCCCTGCCCTCCCGCCTGCCGGGCAAAGCAGGGCCGAGGCAGGGGGCAGGGTCCCCACTTCCTCTGCGTGCTTGTTTGGCTCGTCACAGTCCTTAACCGTAAGGCCCCCTTATGGCCGGTGCCAAAGAGAGAGGTGGCAGGCGGCCGTGGGAAGGAGGGCACCGGTCCGCCCGTCTAAGTGTTGCTGGTGTGAACTGCGTCGGAACCTCAGCGTGGGGAAGCCACAGAAGGGTCTTTGTGCCCTCGGCTGCCTCCGCCAAGGCACTTTCCATGGCTAGACGTAACCTGCATTTATATTCTCTTCTCTTTGGTAATAGGTACATATGCGTGTGAGGTATATTTGGGCCTGGGATTATGTGTGTGGTTAAAAATACACACCCAGGACGTTAGTGACCTGCGTGGGCACGTTAAGCAATGTATTTTGAGAGCCATGGGCTGGAGGGAAACACCCAGCTAGCTACTTTGAGACACTAGCAAAGCTCGGAAAACTTTGTTGGGTGAGAGTACGATCTACCATTGGATATTTTTGTTACAGACTCTTTCTACCAGTTTTCTCCTAGATATTCTATGGGAACTATATGTATTTTAAAATTAAAAATATTTTTCAATCCTAAGAATTTCAGATTTGTTTTTTACCCACATACATTGTGGAAAAATTAGAAAATAAATATTAGCAAAAATAAAGAGATAAAAGTCCTCTGCAATCCTGTCATCCAGGATCATTGCTGCTGATGTTTTGGTGGTTGTATGCTCTTCCACACTCTTTCCTAATGAGCATATTATTAATATTAATGTAAAATAAAATATAATAATTGATAGCTAACATTTGAGCATTACTATTTGCTAGCCCTTTACATGTATGGACTCATTTGATCCTCAACAATCCAATGACTGGTTTTATTATTAAACCCATCGTACAGATGAGACAGCTGAGGCCCAGAATGATTAGGTCCCTTGATTACTCACATAGCTAAGTGGCCAAGTTGGGATTTGAACCCAGGTGATCTGGGTCCAGAGCTTATTCTCTTAGGCACTCAACATATTGACTTGCAAAAGAATTAGGATAAAACTATCCATATCAACTCATAACCTTTTTTCCCCCACTTAATATATTAGAGCCCCTTTCCATCTCAATAACCTAACATTTAGAGCATCATTTAAATGACTGTTCTGTTGTGATGCATACATCCCCAAATGGAATGCTACAATGCTATTTCCCTCTGTGGCCATTTTGGGTAATCATAATTATTATTACATTTAAAAATAGCAAATATTGAGGCTGTGAACCTGGTGCTGAACTAGGAGCTGTGTGTGTCTTACCTAATTTAATCCTCAGAATAACTCTGGCTTCTTCCAGGGGAACAAGTTGGGCTAGAGCAGGGGGAATCTACCAGGATATCTAATTTACATAAAACTTCACATTTAGATTTTTGACCTTACCTTCAAATAAAATTACACATGCAGTATATTTTGTGTGTTTGTTAATTTTTTAAACAACTTGTTATTTTGGAAGAGCTTGACTCACAGGAAGTTGCAAAAATAGTAGAGAATTCCTGTGTTCCTTCAGCAGCTTCCCTCAGTGATAACTAACCACAGTACACTGTCAAAACCAGGAAATTGATGTTAGTGTTTCCTATTAGCTCAGGTTATATGTTTGTTATTAATGTTTAAAAAATTTTCTCTAAGTAAACACTTAAAATATGTCACACCGTGATAATCTAGTTTTTTTTTTCCCGTTCTTCATTGTTAAGTATATAAGAGCCTCTGAGTCGGGGTGGGTCGGGCCTCTCTCCTGGCCTTGGAGAGGTAAACAGTACGTGAGCTCCCTTCAACAGGTGCGGGAGTGGAGGTCTAGAGAGGTTAAGTCACTTGCACAAGGTCACACGGCTATAGTAAGCTTCCAAGCTGGGACTTAGCCCTTCTGATTCTAAAATCCCCTCTCTGAACGCCCACACTCCTCAGCATCCCTTCTGGTTTGTGGCTGTTCAGGCCGAGGCCCTGGATATAAGTATGTGTGTGTCTCTATGCACATGTGCACGCATGTTCACGTGTGCACGTTTCCCCCACTTTCTGGAGTCCCTTCTCCAAGACCGGAGAGTGCGGAGCTGGAGAGGACCTCAGGCATTGGGCAGTTAGCCCAGCTCCTCATTTAACAGCGGGGAATCAGGCCAGCTCCCGGGCCATCTGCTGTGTCCTGTGTTGGCCCGGCCCCCAGGGCTCCGGGCCACGTTCTCCCGTAAGTCCTCTGCCTCGCTTCCTTGCTTGCCTTTTCCCTACTCTCCTCCAGTTGCTTGTTCCCCTTTGCCCGCTCCCAGCCACCTGGCTCTCCGTTTGCTGGCTTCCCTCCTGGGGAGCCTGAGCCTCCCGGACTTCCCTCCTACATTGCTTCTCCCCTCCGCCAGCCCCTGTACCTTGTGGCCAGTGGCCAAAAGGAAGAGAAAAGGAGAAAAAGTCATGAGTGTAGGAGAAAAAATTTCTCTCAAGTCCCCTCCAGAAGAAAAGATATTTTTACCTCCACCCCAGTCTGTCCCTCTCTTTTGCTGCCTTTTCCTCCATTTGTGTCCGCAGCTGTAGCTGCCACCCCAGCCCACTTTCGTAACCCCCAAACCAGACAGAGGCTGGGGGAGTCCCTCACCTTCCCGCCACAAGCATGGCCTGGCAGCTCAAGCAGAGCTGGAGTGTGGGATTTAAGTAGCTCTGTTCGGGCTTTTCCAGGGTTTTGTGTTCAGAGCTGTGGGAAGACAGGGCAGTGTCGTTCCAGACCCCACCACCCCCGCAGAAAGCCCAGACGTGCCTGCAGTTCTATCTGACCTGACGGTTGTGTGCGTGCGTGGAGGCATGCATGGAAGGGGGGCGGGGGGGAGCACGTGTGAGAGCCTGTGTGCACCTGGCAGCCTGCATGGGCCTCCCGAACACAGCACCAGGCACTCGCTTGCTGAACCATGCGGCTGCTTTTGGTGGAGAAGCGACCCGGGGCCAGGGGTTACACCTGGTACAGACCAGGGCGGGAGATGATTAATTCGCAGGAGTGCTGTCTGCAACAGCTGCAGAAGCTGGCCTGTGAGTTAAGCAGGGGTTGCTAAATGGCATTGCCACCCCTAACCCGATGACATGCTGGCTCCTGTCCCCTGCCGGCTGCAGAGAGCCTGTGTTTCCTCACAGGAAGCCCCTCAGGCCTGAGAGGAGGGAAGGGAGAGAGGATTAACTTGCTTCCCCCTTGGACCCATATTTCCTTAGCTCCTCAAAGCTTAGTCTGCAGTTTCGATCGCTGGTATGCAGAGTTGAACAGCTACCTTCCCTGAACATATGGGTGGGCTAGAGAGAGAACATTCCAGGCCAACAGGTGCCTGCCAGGGAGGGTCTTGCCAAAGGGCAGCTCAGTGACGGAAACATCAGCCGTTCAGTTGCCCTCATTTTTCGAGAAGATCCTAGCATTCTTAATATTCATCCATTCTTTCAACTTGTGCCACTAAATGTACAGGACAAAGGTCTTGCTGACTCGGTCTCTGCCCTCAGGGGTGGTCCATGACCCAGCAGCACCAGCAGCCCCTGGGAGCTTGTTAGAAATACAGAATCCCGCGTCCCCACTGTCGTGCGATCCTCAGAGCTTCACGTGCACATGGGAGTTTGAGAAGGACTGGTCTGGTCCACGTGCCCTGCCCCCCTTGGTCCTCCACTCATGACTCACGTCGTCAAAGAATTTTTTTCTGTAACTGTATAATTGAGTTGGTACATGTCGTGAAATCTCTTTGTCATCCCTGTTGGAGCAGGAAATAATTAAATAAAAAATAATTACAGTGCAGAGTGATAAGTGAGCTAAATAAGGCACAGGCTGTGGGCAGCTAGAGGAGGGACCAGTTCTTTTGGTCGAGAGTTGTTATGGGTTGAATCGTGTCCCCCCCAAAAGGTATGAAGTCTTAACTCTCAGTGCCTCAGAATGTGACCTTATTTGGAAATAGGATCATCGCTGATGTGATTAGTGAAGACGGGGTCTTACTGGAGTAGCATGGGTCCCTAATGCCACATGACTGGTGTCCCTACAAGAAGAGGGAACGGTGAGGGAAGGAAGAATGCCATGTGACGGTGGAGGCAGAGGTTGGAGTTACATAGCTGCAAGCCAAGGGATGAATGCCAAGGGTTGCCGACAGATACCAGAAGCTGAGAAAAAGGCACGGGGGGCGCAGATGTTGCCCTTGATCCTTCAGGGAGAGCATGGCTCTGCTGACACCGTGGATTTCCAGCTTCCAGAGCTGGGAGAGGATAAATTTCTGTTTTTTTGAGCCACCCGGTTTGCGATCCTTTGTTATGGCAGCTTTTCAAATAGTCATATGGAGGGTTCTTGGGGCAGATGCTATTGTTTGGAGAGAGACCTGGGGCCGTGACAAGCCTGTGACTGGAATAGCAGCAGCAAAATAATGAGACTATATGGAACTACCTCCGTGCAAACATGCAGGCCTTTTAAACACTAAGGTAGAAAAAATTAAAGATGAGCAAGGATCCCCAGGTGTAAGATAGATAGGTATTAGGACATTCTCTGGATAGACAGTTGATGCATACCAGGTGCCTGGTGCCGGGGTGGCAGAGAGTGTAGCATAAGGACAGATAAGGTTCCTGCCCTCAGGGAGCTTAAATTACCTTGGGGAAGGCAGATGATAAGCAGGAAAGAATCAAACAACCAAACAAGCTACCTGCTGATGGCAATCAATGCTTTGAAAGGAATAAACAGAGTGATAGGAGAGAATGATCTTAGGTAGGGCAGTCAGGAAGTTGGGGATTAAATTAGATAACTCAGGGCAGCACTCAGTAGGTTATTACTGATAAGATTATTATTCTTCCTTCAAGGGGTGAACATTTTATCTACTAACTTTCTTCCAGTTTTTAATTTGGAGGAGTAGATAAAGGATATTCCCTTCCCACCCCTAAAACAAAACATCTTTTTCCTTGGCATGTTTGGGGCAGCTCAACTTTTGCCTTACTACAGAGCGGTCAGGTGGGTTTCCCAACCTCTGATCGTAAAGTCCATCTAAGCCCTTCCAAAAACAAGAGTCTACATGGCGCACACTGGATTTCAGAGCCCTCTACTCTCTCCTCCTCCTCTGAGCCTTGTCATTTGCTGTCAGTCAGAGTGAACTCCTTTGCCTCACTGGTCCTAGCTGTGTGTCTGGGAGGAAGGACTTCTTTCCTTCTTTACAGCTCCTTCTCCTGTCTTCTCTTGGAATCCAGATCCCACCCTCCCTTCCCGGTTGGCCACGCTTCTCCCCTCATCCTCACGGTTACACTGAT
Source organism: Lepilemur ruficaudatus (assembly GCA_963574885.1). Lineage (NCBI taxonomy): Eukaryota > Metazoa > Chordata > Mammalia > Primates > Lepilemuridae > Lepilemur > Lepilemur ruficaudatus. Next base: position 25,524 of record CAUYRT010057284.1, read on the forward strand.
CACACCACTGCCTACGTGTCTCCCTCCCTCCTTCCCGACCTCATGGCTGCTCTATGCCAGAACCTGCGCTAGGTGCGGGAGTCAGTCCGCGGTTCCTGCCCCTGGAGAGTTGGGCAGACAGCTAAGATGCTCTTCACAGCAGCACACACCAAAGGAAGATCCCATGGGACCCATGCTGGGAAAGAGGCGGGTACCTGGAAATGCCAGTGGCTGCGGTGAAGGGGTGTGGCCTGATTGGGAGGCTTTACTGAGGAACTGAGGTCAAGATGCTGAGTAGATGTAGACTCAGCAAGGAGGGGCGGGAAGGGTTCTCTAGGCAGAGGGAACAACATGTGTGGAGGCTGGGGAGGCCCCTGCCTGCCTTCTCTGCCTCGCACCTCCGTAGATAGCCCTGCTGCAGCCCCCCCTTCCAGACTCTTATCGCCAAATCCAATAACCACTCCTCAAGCCTTCTCTTATTTGACCTGTCAGCAGCACCTCTCGAAATGAATCATTCCTTCCTCTTTGAGATGGCTTCTTCCCTGGGCTCCCAGGACACTATCATATGCCTCCCCCACAACCCCCGCAACCCTTTCTCAGTCTCCTTTTTCCTCTCCCTCCCTTTGGCCTTACATGTTGAAGCGTCCCGGAGTTTTGTCCTTGGGTGTCTTCTCTCTACCCTCACTCCCTTGGTGATCTCCAACTTATGGTGCTAAGTACCACCTCCCAGTTTCACGTCTCCAGCTTGGACCTTCTCCCTAAATGCCAGACTCATAGATCCAACTGCCTACGCAGCATTCCCACCCGAATCTCCAAGTGCGTCTCACCATTAACAGGGTCCAAATCCAATTTGCCTCTCTCTCCTCAACAAATTTGTTCTTCCTCTACCACAAGAATTACTCTACAGGATATTCAAGCTTCTAACCTCGGAGTCAACCTTGAGCCCTCTCCCGCAATCCGGTCACCTTCAGTGCATCAGCAAGTCCTGTGTGCCTTCACAGGAGATCTGGAATTCTTTTATTTCTCTTGCGTTGCTACCACCTTGGTCCAAGCCACCACGTGATCTCTTACCCAGATTTTATTGCAGTCAACTCCTAACTGCTTCTACTGACCTGCTGTTCTCAACATAGCAGCCAGAATGCTCTTTCTGAAGTAACATCAGGCCTGGGAACCCCCCACCGCCCCTCAGAGCTGGCCTGGTGCTGCCCTTCTAACCTCTCTGTTACCTGCCTCTTGCTCATTTTGTCCCGGCTATGCTGCCCTCCTGGTAGTTTCTAGAACATTCTAGGCTTGTTAACCTCAAAGAACTTATTGTTCCCTTTGCCTGCAATACTTTCTCTGCACTTTTACATCTTTGTCAGACCTTTTGTTAAAATGTTTCCACTCTGTGTTGTTCTCTTTCCCAGCACTTATCACCGTCTGACATATAAGGATTTTGATTGTTTTGCCTTTCCTGATTAGAATGGAAGCTGCCTGGGGGCAGAGATATTGGTTTATCTTGTTCACTGCTGTGTCCCTGCTGGCATTGAGAGCAATGCCTTATACTTTAAAGGGGGTGCTGAGACATGTTTTCTTTTTTTTACCTTTTTTTATTCCCTCTCTGCCTTTTTTTTTACGTTTTTTGAGACATATTTTCAAATGAATAAATCATATAGGTCACTTACAGATTAAACTTAAAAATAATGAATCTTTAAATCTATGAACATGGTACACCTCTCCATTTGTTTAGATCTCCATTCGTTTCTCTCAGCAGTACTTTGTAGTTTTCCATGTACAAGCCAGGCATGTTTTCTGTTAAATTTATGTGTATTTTAAGTTTTTAAACATGCTGTTGTAGGCTGGGCTGGTGGCTCACGCCTATAATCCTAGCACTCTGGGAGGCCAAGGCAGGAGGATCGCTCAAGGTCAGGAGTTCAAAATCAGCCTGAGCAAGAGCGAGACCACGTCTCTACTAAAAATAGAAAGAAATTAATTGACCAACTAAAAATATGTATATAAAAAATTAGCCAGGCATGGTGGTGCATGCCTGTAGCTCCAGCTACTCAGGAGGCTGAGGCAGGAGGATCGCTTGAGCCCAGGAGTTTGAGGTTGCTGTGAGCTAGGCTGACACCATTGCACTCTAGCCCGGGCAACAGAGTGAGACTCTCTCTCAAAAAAAAAAAAAGATGCTGTTGCAAATGGTATTATTTTAAATTTCATATTCCAATT
>CAUYRT010057285.1:0-19370 GCA_963574885.1 Lepilemur ruficaudatus
GCCCAGCTAATTTTTTCCATATATATCTTTAGTTGGCCAATTAACTTCTTTCTTTCTATTTATAGTAGAGACGGGGTCTCACTCTTGCTCAGGCTGGTTTCGAACTCCTGACCTTGAGCGATCCGCCCGCCTCGGCCTCCCTGAGTGCTAGGATTACAGGCGTAACAGATTCTTGTTGTAGTAAAAATCTTAGTAGAGATTAACTTGGTAATAGAGTTATAGCTTAGCTATTCTAGCATAACATCATTTCAACCTCATTTTCTTGTTTTAATTAAAAAAATCAGTACAGCAACAGCATTAAAAGGATCTTTCATAACATGGATATTTATATTTGCAGGTGGTTTTGCAAAAGTGCAAAGTCAAGTCTCTCTTGCACAGCCCCGGAGACTACATCCTCTTAAGTGCGGACAAATATGAGATCAAGGTGAGTTTCTCCCTCTGTTAATTTGCCTCATTAAAGAAAAACTGGCAAATACAAGAAAAAGTGGTATGACAAAGGGAGAATATTCCAAGGGGGGAGCAAGAATGTCTTAGTCCAAGCCGTCTTAAGCCCATTGGAAGAGGAGATGATTCACTAGCTCTGTGTTTTATGCAGTTTCTAAACTCTGATTTGTGAATGAAAAAGAAATCCATAGAAATTTATTTTCAACCTGTTCTTACTATTTTTTTAAGACACATATCTCCTGTCCCCACCCTCCTCAATTCTTAGATCTAAACCGTGAAGTCATATATATTCATTTGTTACAATGATTTGCAAAGAGTTTACAAAACACTCTTATGTATATATTCTTTTTTGCATGTTTTAAACTGTGCCTTGTGGTAGGCGTTATCTTCATTGTAGGAACTGAGGTTCAGAGAGGTTAAATATTTTACCTGCAATTGCACGGAAGAATCAGGACTTGAACCTGTGGTTCTTAACTATAAAATGTGTGGTCTTCCCAGTATCTGACTTCAGCAAATGTAGGCCACATTATGTAAGGACAAGCTTTTCTGTAGTGATGTGATCTGTCCTCTTTCCTAATTTTCTTTTTCTGTAGATTTGGCCAATTGGGAGAGAAATCAACTGCAAGTGCTTAAAGACATTGTCTGTCTCTGAGGATAGAAGTATCTGTCTGCAGCCAAGGCTTCATTTTGATGGCAAATACATTGTCTGTAGTTCAGCACTAGGTCTCTACCAGTGGGACTTTGCCAGTTATGATATTCTCAGGTAATGTTTCCTTAGACTTCATGTTTTACCTTTGAAAGTCAATAGTAAAGACAAGACTAGATATCTGGATATCCCTGTCCATAGCTTGCTTTTAGGAAATATCTACTAAATATTCACTAATGTTACTAAATGTTACTAACTGTTCAGTTATAAACAGGATTATATATACTGAACATTCACACAGGAAGAATATTTTAGATGCAGTAAGCAAATGAGAAATACTTACATGCTGGAATCGCCCCTACATCTGAGTCACAAGCTACTTCTCCTTTCAGATTTAACAAGCTTTTCTGGAAATTGAAAGGCTTGGATGTAAAGATCCTTCAGATCTCCTCTAGTTGTAGTATTTTAAGTTCTACTTCATAGTCAGTTAACATTCTGCTTTGTTTTATAAGTCTGGTCAACTTTAGTGGGGTCTAGAGATCAAGTGGCCTTCTATTGACTAGTAGAAAGGTAGAGGTACTTAGAGAACAATACAACTTGTAGGGTTTTCCTGCAAAGAAATACGAAGAGGTCCGTGGAAAAATAATTAGATCCCTCTTGGAGACTGGCAATTATCTGATAGCATATTCAAGACTGGTGGAAGCCAGTGCCATGTGGTAATTAAGAGAACTTATTTTGGTGATAGACAAACCTTGGTTTAAGACCTGGTGCCATGTCTTATAGGCTGCGTGATTTTGTGAAAGTTTCTTAACCCTCTGTGCTTCAGTTTTCTCACCTATAAAGTGAGTACTAAATGAAATGCTTGGGAAGAGGACCTGATACAGGACCTGGCAGTTCTTTATTACTAATAACTCTAAGCAGCCCTGTATAAAGAAACCTGTTTGAATTTGTTTAACCTACTGTACTTCACAGCTATTGTGCACACACCTATTAACAGTTCACAGAGTTATCGTTCTACAGCGTGGGTCAGGATATGCTAACTTGGGGGAGTACAGAATATTGAACATTCTCTTCATTGTTTTTGTGCATGACTGTTTGAGGTCAACTTGTACGGGATCTGATCACACAAGCCAACAGAACTTTGACGGGCTCCATCTGTCTGGTCACAAAGTTAGTACCCCATTTATGTCTTCCTAGAGTCAGACTAACATTTCTAACCAGTTGGGTTTCAGAGCTGTTAGGTTTCAGAATCAGTCATAGAAATGATTGACGATTTGATGCTTTGAAAGAAAAGACTGAAACAGAGCCTAGAAAACATCAGTCTAAGCTTTTCATTTTATAGATGGGGAAACTGAAGCTAAGATAGGCTAAGGTCCCCTCCCAGCATCCCACATCTCACCCTGGTCCAACACTCGTCCATCCATGGCTGGATTATCCGGAAGACATATACTTAAGGTATCAGAAAGCCAGGGCACCAAAAAACAAGAAAAGAAAGATTTGAAAGTACTTGATATTTTGCAAAGAGAAAAATTCAAATAGACACCTTGGGAAAAAATAACATCTTTTAGTTTAATAGTGCTTTTATTTTGAATTAAAATTTTGGGAGTGAGGGTGCAAAGGTACGGTGGGACAGGGGTATCATAATCGCTTTAATGCTTAAGAGTCCCTAAAGGTTTAATTTCATCCTGCATCTACCTTTCTCATGTATGCTTCTGACTCAGAATGACATATAGAGACTCTGGAATCCCAGATAAAAGTTCTGTTTGTTTTTAGTGTTTGGATACACTAGCTTTAAGAAATGAACCTGCAAGGTTGTTTGCTGGTAGGAAGTGCTAGGTTCAGATTTTTCTTTGAAAAGGGGCTGTTTTGTCTGTTTTTTTCCCTCCAAACACAAATAACCAACATCTTTTGAAACTTTAGTATAAATCCTATGGCATCAGTTGCTAGGAGCAGGTAGGGCTACTTAAGCTTTGAAGCTAATTGAAAAGAAGCAAAGCATAAATGACAGCATGTTATTCCATAAGTCTAAGGTATGATGCGTTCTCTGAGCTAGGTTATCTCAGTACAGTGTGTGAGGTTACTTAGGTTCGAGGGCCCAGACTGCACAGCAGGGATGTCTGTTGACAATTCTCAAGGGATCAAAGTGAAAGGAGCCAGAAGCCTGTCAAGACCTGTGCTCTATTCTGCAACATGTTTGTGTTTCATTCTTTGAAATCAGCTCATCTTTCCAGATCTTAAGCTCTATCCCCACAGCCACCCAGTTTTCTTGTTTCTGTTTGTACCCTGCTTTACACTGATGATGTGGGACCTACCAGACTTTCTGGCTGTGTCTCAGATTCCTTTGGATCTCTTTTGTAGGAATTTGTATTTGCCTGTGTTCATTGCATCACTGCTTTATTCGTTATTTATTAAGCACCTACTTTTGTGTCAGGCATTGTGATGTACATTGGGAAGTGGCAGAAATACTTACCAGACTCATGGAGATTACTAATAGGCAGAAGGGAAGACTGACATTAAACAGCTAATTACATGCACATTTTTTTAATGATTGAGATAAGAGGAACCTAGTACAGGGTACTTTGAGACCCTGCCTACTTTGTGGAATAAAGGCAGGCTTCCATGAGGAAGAGAGATTCAGGCTGAGCTCTAAAGGGTGAGTATATCTGTCTTAATTAAGTGCCGGGGGTGGGTGTGTAACGAGGATTCTATAGACTGAGGATCTGTATGAAGGTCCTGAGGCTGAAGGAGCCTGGTGCATTTGAGAAATTGAAAGAAATTCCTCAAATGCATCAGTGTGGCTGAAGATGGGAGGTGCAATAGGGAGCTGTCAAAAAGTTTAAAACAAGGTGGTAACAGGATCAGATGTTAGTATGAGGTTAACTGATTGAAAGGGGCTAAGAGTAGAGGCAGGAGGTCAATAGAAAGCTGTTGGCAATAGTGCAGGCAAAAGATGGTGTCTGGGACCAGAGCTATGGTAACGGAGAGAATAGTGAAGAACATTTTTAGAGAAAAATTTGGGAGGTAAAGTCAATAGAGCTTGATGATTGAATTTGTGATTTGAGTGAGGAGGAGAATTGGGTGCTTGCCACGTTTCCTAGCTTGAGCGACTGGGTAAATGAGCAAGTGAAGAAATAGAAGAACAGGTGTGGCTGATAAATTCAATTTTGGATAGGTGGAGTGTGAGGAGCTTTGTCTTGTTCACTACAGAATGCCTGGTACCAACAGTGGCTAGCTCACTTTAGGTTCTCAGTATTTGTTAAGTGAATGAACGTGGGCTATCCAAGTGGAAAATGATGAAATGAGTTGTTGATTATAACTCATCTGGAGCACAATGATTGGACCTCTGTTTCCCCTTTATTTGAGGTTAATCCCAACTCACTACTTTCCCTGGGATCAGGCTCCATCTTGTAGACCTGTTTATAAAGGCTCATACCACAGGGAGTGTTCAGTGACTGATTTGGGATGAATGCTGTTCTCGAACATACCCATCTGGTTACCTCTTTTAGCAGGGGTTTCTTCCATGTTCAGTCTAGCAAGGTGAGCTTATTCTCTGCTCTGCTTTTCAAGCAGGGAACCAGCACTTATTAACTGTTTTGTTAGTTTTGTAGAAGTGATGCCTTATTGATATTCTTAGTATCACAGAATTTTAAGAGGATCACATGCCCATGATAGAAGAATTGTAAAATTTAGAGAGGCCTTTAGTATTCTCTCAATTTGGAATGCCCAGTTGTGTTTCTTCATCAAGGAAGAGAAAAAGTACTCTTCTAGGTCCAGCTGATAGAAGGTAAAATGACTCATTCACTCCTTGGTATTCCCATCACCTTCATTGGAGTGTTTGCACTGAGCCTGTTCTTGCATACTCTGACAGTTTCATACTGTACCCTCCCATTCTAAGGGACAAAGACTGTCCTGCTTATCTCTTTTCAGGGACCCAACTAGCACTCAGCTAGAAAACACTTCTTCAGTCGAAATCCATTCGTTTAGGAAAGAGTTGTGCTCCTTGACTAGAGATGCTCACTGCCTTCCTCACAGAAGGCAGTTGGAAGGTTCTGGAGTCAGACAGATTGGGGCTCATTTGCTAGGTCTGCATCATACTAGCTGTGTGACCATGGCAAGACCTTTTCCTCTCAGCCTCAGTTCATTCAGTAGTGTAGTGGAGGTAACAGCTTTACCTCATTGCATTGTGAGGATTGAGATAACATGTTACTCATGAAGTTCAGTGCCTGGTGTGTGGTAAATGCTTGATAAAAATGAATGTCTCCCCCTTCCTAATATGAGACTGAAATCTACTTTACAACTCTTTGCCTTTGATCCTAGTTCTGTCTTCTAGAACTTGTAATGTCTGGCTTCTCTGTCACACATCCTTCACTGTTTGGAAGTAATGCTCATGTATAGTTTTCCGGTCTCTGCTGGTGGTTCTTTTCCTCCCCATCTCAGCTAATACCCTTCAGCTGTACTGGTTTCCAGATCCTCCCCATTCTGGTTGACCTCTTGGACCTAACTAGTTTGGTGGTGTCCTTGTTTGTAGGTTAAGCTTCTCTCCCACAGGAACCCAATCATATTGTTGTGGAGCGTTATTTGTATTCCCTTTGTAGCTGTTTCTCTAGTCCCTCCAAAGAGGACATCAACTTTTCTTGTTAACCTTTTGCTTCCTAAAGGGTGCAGAAAATAGCTGAGTTTTTGTTTGTTTGTTCCTTTGTGCTGCTGTTTAGCTAGGTCTCTCCTTGCCTTTGTCATTGATGTTTTAGAAACTGAGAAGGTTAGGGCTGTCCTCCCAACTCGCCCAGTTACCTCAGACATCTTCTAATGAATCTATTATTAATAAATGTTTCCAAATTATTTTGGAAAGTTTTAATATTTTCAGCCACTAGTATTTTTAGAGAGAGATCCATTTGTTGCCTGCTGAGTAGAGTAGCACTTGAGGTCCTTGGCTTTCAGATTTATTCTGCACTTCAGGATATTCCAGTATTCTAGGATTTGATGATTAAGTCTTTTACCTGGTGGTAAGAGTTGACTCTTGCATTCTAGTTCTGAATCCTTATTCAAAGTATTTACTTTGCCTGGGCTTCAGTTTTCACATCTTAAAAATTAGAATGTTAAGTTAAATAATCTGTTAAGATCCTTTCTAGCCTAGAAGGATGTTTTGTGCTTTTATAAACTTTCATCAGACAGTCCCTTTCCCTTACATGCCATTATTTTCAGACTGAAGAATTCTCCTCTCGCGTTTTTTATGGGGCAGAGCTTTTCATCTTCATATTTCCATTTTATCAAAAAATTTCATTTACCTCTAAATTGGCTTGAAATTTATATTGGTTTTAAAGGTCTCCAGAAAAGATTACAGTAGCATAAACAGAAGCAAAGTTGCCTTCTGGTTCATGGTCCCTAACTCTCATCCTTGTAGGGTCATCAAGACTCCTGAAATAGCAAACTTGGCCTTGCTTGGCTTTGGAGATATCTTTGCCCTGCTGTTTGACAACCGCTACCTGTACATCATGGACTTGCGGACAGAGAGCCTGATTAGTCGCTGGCCTCTGCCAGAGTACAGGAAGTCAAAGAGAGGCTCAAGCTTCCTGGCAGGCGAAGCGTCCTGGCTGAATGGACTCGATGGGCACAATGACACAGGCTTGGTCTTTGCCACCAGCATGCCTGACCACAGTATTCACCTGGTGTTGTGGAAGGAGCACGGCTGATGCCACGAGCCACCACCGCTGACTGACTTTGGGTGCCGGGGCTGCGGGTTTTGGGTGCAACCTCTATGGCAGCCGACTGCATGAACCAAAGTTCTCACCTAATGGTATCATCACGCAGTGCACAATCATTTATCTATGTTTGCCAGGGGGCCAGGGCTCGGGGTGGGGGAGGGCTTGTTTTATTGACATACAACGCAGCATGCTAATGGGGTACACCATTGACTTCATTTGTACTTAGTTATGTTGATCATTATAAGAGGATGCATTTGGGGTCATCTTTCTTGAGTGGAATATTGGTTTTAAGAAAGTTAAGTGGTTCATTAATCTGCTAATTGGTTGCCTATAAAATCACATTCAGTCTGTTATTAAAGCTTTTTACCATAGCCTTTTTTTCTCTTGAAGTTGAAGCAAAGGTGCTATGATGTTGTGACAGCATCTTCTCTCACATGGGGCTTAGCTTTTATAAGAGCCAGTGTTACAAAGACCATCTAGTCCTGTGACATTCATAAACTTTTCAGCAAATACCAGTTCTAAAAAAGTCTGTCTTCCAGTGCAAATCTGATTCTATAAATTGACTGTTCACAACTCATCCTAAACCCTAGTTTTTCGCAGAGTCAAGGTTGGCCATGTTTAAGATGTGAGAGAGCTGTGTAGCTTTTGTTTCCGTGTAGGGGAAACTGGTCCCTTGGTTGAATGCACAGAGGTGCCATGGTATAGCAGACAGAAAACTGAGCTGGAAGATGGGAGACTGGTTCCATTACCTAGGAAATCTGCAACCTCTCTGGGCCCCAGTTTTCCTTGACTGTACTGCCGGGTATTAAACTAAGTGATTTCTAAGATCCCTTACAGTCCTTCTGCTGAAGTGTCCAAAGTTGATATTGTAGTTTTAACATAATTGTTACAAATATTAGGGAGAGAGTAGAGGGAGCAAGCAGTAGAAAAAGCTCAGCTGCTCTTCAGCTGTTTCCGCTTGTGTTACAGGGGGGAGTCGGAAGGGGCATATTTCATTCACAGACCAATAGGAAAGTAGTTTGAAGACGAACATGAGAATTGGAACCTCAGTGAAAGCCTCTGCCTAGGCATGTGAGTTATTCCTTCTTGCTGACTCTAATATAAAGCATATCCATTTTACAGGTAGGAAAAACAGGTACTGGCAGCTCTTCCAGAATCTGCATTAACTTAAGAGCCTGAGAGTGGACCTTTGAATGATGTGAAGTTAGTAAAAAATCAGTGGTTAGTTTCAAGGAGAGGTATAGTTAATATATCCGTATCGAAACTCCAAAAGGAAGAATTAAGTAAAAGATCAATATCTTCCTCCATCCCCCCAAATCTGGGTTTAATCCATCTCATATTGAGGTCTGTGCATGAGCTCTGTCTGGTCCTAGAAACAGAACCAGAATTGCAGCTGGAATCTATTTTGCAGGAGTGTCAGGAGACTTGGACAATGACGAGGGCAAATGACTTTTTCCTTTTCACCCAGCCTGAGCAAATAACTGAGATTACTGATCTAATGGCCATCCCCACACCCTACCTCACTTTCAGATAGCTTCAAAGGGCAAATAATTTTAGTCATTAGTGGGGAAAGTTTTATTAAAAGTGACTAAGGCAAAACTTGTGTGGTATGTCCCATTTCAGTTTTTGGTGGTGAATGCAGAAATTGTCATCAGGGCGGTGCTCAGGGCCGCTGGATTTTGACATCTTTACTTGGGGCAGGAGTTGGAGTCCTAACTCCAATTGCTCCTCACGGATGCCTTCATTTCACCTGAGCATTTTCCTTAACTGCTTTATAGATGCTGGATTTATTCATATGACTGCCAGTGTTTATAAAAAATGGAAAACTAGCTTATCCTTTATACAAAATAAAGCAAAGTGGGGAGTCAGAGAGAGGACCAGGTAGGGGATAACTGAAGTTGTGGTTCCTTAGTCTCTTTTCATTGAGTTTGAGGGCTATCGTGTGTACACACTGACTTTGGCTTCCTTAGCATAGAGGTGAGGGAGAGTATTGCCTTTCTCTCTTTTGTGGGTATTCTCACTTCGAAAAAAATTTGTTTTTTTTGAGACAGAGTCTCACTCTGTTGCCCGGGCTAGAGTGCCGTGGCATCAGCCTAGCTCACAGCAACCACGAACTCCTGGGCTCAAGTGATCCTCCTGCCTCAGCCTCCTGAGTAGCTGGGACTACAGGCATGCGCCACCATGCCCTGCTAATTTTTAGTTGGTCAATTAATTTCTTTCTATTTTTAGTAGAGACGGGGTCTCGCTCTTGCTCAGGCTGGTCTCGAACTCCTGACCTTGAGCGATCCGCCCACCTCGGCCACCCAGAGTGCTAGGATTACAGGCGTGAGCCACTGCACCTGGCCACTTCCAAAAAATTTTAAGTCATGAGTGGGCAGATCTCATCCTTTTTTATGAGGGCTGGATTTCTTGGGTGACACTGTTGTGTGTTGGAAGCAGAGGGCTTCTCTCCTCTCAGGTTTATAAAGGGTACCGTAACGACTTCAAGCTCCAACATGAGGACAGGGATCCAGGAGAGCTGAGTGGATGTGTGAGGCTTTTAGAGACTCTATTCCCATTCTAAAGGAATATAGTTTCCTACAGCTCCATTATTGGAAGTAATAGATGTTGTCAAATCTGACTCTAACCCGACATTTTAGACCTGTCAGGGAAATAAGAAGAAAGACCCTCCAGTGGAAGGGCTAGATAGACTTTGAAGAAGTTCCACAGGAGGGTGCATGTATTTGGATAGCTTTTCAAACGTGAAACATGGGGAATATTGCTATTTTAAGGCTTGCACTTCATTTTTCATAATTAAATAATTACTCTTCTGGCCACTGAAAACACTTGGTAAAGTTGGAATGAGGATTAGATAATCATTGTAGTATTTGCTCACAGGAGAATGATTACTGCTCTGCATTTGTAAAACAGAAAAGAAATATCTTTGGAAATAGTATTATTTTAGACATGAAGAAATTGTTTCTGTTAGGGTAGGCATTTTTACCTAACAGAGCAGTTAAAGAGGCTGGCTTTACACATTGCTTTGGCCGACCTCAGCCAGCAACTTGAAGTCATTGTGTGTCCTGGGAGCGTACAGGTGGATCTTCCCACCATTGCTCTTAAAGCTTTCTGTGCCTCCTCCTCTAGGCCTTGGTGTATGAACCCCTTGCCTTTTTCGGTAGGGAAGAGAGCAGAATCAGATCATAACCCACAGATGCAGTCTGGGGCAGGGCACACCGTCACTTTTGCCTGTAGGGGCACAGAGTTATCAGGATAGGGTAGAAGCCCCTCAGGTCTGTCCCCTTGACACTGCCTTCCTACCTGGTTTTGCTGGTGCTTTTGCCAAGATGTTTAAGACAACCAAGACGCTTCAGAAATTGCAGTCCCCAGATAGTGATGAAAAGAACAGGTTCACATTCTTGACAAAATGCCTACTAGCCATCTTTGGCAGTGTCTTGGATCAGAAGTTCCCTACGCCTGTTCTAGGAAAGTGAAAATTTTTCAGAATAAATCCTCAAATGGATTACTGGGTGGTCTTTCCACTACTACCATCAGCCTAATCATGCTGAATGATCATGCTCAGTGCAAAAAGGTGTCTTCTTGTCAAGTTATTTCGATGTTTCCGGTCTTTCCTGGAACCGTTCAGTTGTTTAAAGTTAGTATTTCAGTCTTGACCAGTGTAAACCCACTTAATTATTGCAACCTAAAGCATCTAGCTACTTAAACTCTTCATTAATGTGCCCAAGTAATGATGTGTTTTTGTATATTCAATCTTGGGAAATTATTAATTCAGATGATAAAAGCTCATAATTTTTTGTTATCCTTATACTCACATTGTGAACAGACATATTTCGCTGATTTAGACTTTGCACTCTGGATGAGAATGCTGAGGTTGAAAAAGGCAGGTCTCCCACCAATCCAGCATCTATAGCAACATGGTAAAAATCAACTCATGTTTGGTTAATTTGATGTGTGTTGTGATCTAGAGGGAATGAGGTAAAATTTATATTTGAACTGTGTGGGGCGGGGGGAACAAGGGATTACTTAAGCAGATAGTGGAGTGATATGGAACAAGATGTCTCTATAAGATGAGAAGTTATTTTCTTGCATAATAGAATCATTCTTTTGCCACGTGTGATTGTGCTAACTATAAATTATTTATATCTACACATTAAAGCGAATTCCCCCTCAATTAGGCAACATTTAGTTAGCCAGGCCCAAGTTATTGTTTGTACTTGAAAGTAATAAAGCTGCATTTCCTTAAAAATATGTTCTGTAGTTAAGACTTTTTCTTGCTTTTTCCCCCCATTGAATTCAGACATTTTTTTCCCCATCCAATTCTGGGACTTGTCAAAAGTGAGTGTGTTTTAAATGTGTTTTTAGAAATGGAACTGCCCCTCCAGTGATTTGAAGTGGTTTTGCGTTTTTACTGTTTCTGCATATTCTAGGATGTAAACTCAACAATACAACAATTTCTCAAGGTGATCCAAGGGGAAAAACAATAAATTTAGAAGTAAAACGAAAGGAAGGACTTTGGCGACCTTCATGAACAGATGCAAATGGGGGAAGCGGGGTGGCTAAAAGCCCCATTTTGCTGGTTCCAGACCTTGGAATCATCTTCCTTGTCTCTTGCTCTCCTCTTATCCAGCACATCCTCACATGCGGTCGTTCTTTCTTCTTTATTTAAACACGTAGGGTTCCTTGTCATTTGCTTAACATGGCCCTGTACCGTTGATCCCCTGGCAGCAATGTTTGTGTGCAGGGCAGATTGTCATCCTGTTTTACAGACAAGAAAGCTGAGCCTTCAAAAAGTAGTTAATTGCTTAGAGGAGTAGTGAGTGGTAGTAAGGTTGAAGCCTTGAATTTTAGCCTCCACAGTCCTGGACTTATTTTACCTTATTTCCTTTTTCATTTTCTCCCTATTTCAAGTTTCTTCAATTCAAACCTGAACTGCTTCCTTTCCCCTGTGCCACCTGTGTGCACCTTTCATCCTGCCTTAGGCTCTGTGTCCAGGGGGTCTCCCTACCTGTTCCTTTGAGCACTTGGCTTTCTCTTGTTCAAACAACCTCAGTGACTCACTGTTACCAACAGGGTGTGTCTAGATTCCTTAACATAATGGAGCCCCGACTCATCTCTTCAAGCAAACATTTCTTGCTGTTCTGTTCCTGCCCTTGCACTTTGGGTCTTATTTTCCCTAGCCTCGTGGGAAATCCTCTGTGTTCCTTTCCACCAGTCCTGGGGGGCCAGGCCCTGAGAACCCATTGACCTCCCACTATCTGTAAAGCCTCTGCTGACCACCATCCCCCACTTAGCCTGACTGAGCATTTTTGTTTCGAGTAGTTAGTTGTATAATTCGTTTGGCAATAAATCACGTAGTACCTTTTGTAGTAACTTTTACTCTTGATCCATTAATTTTTCAAAATTCAGGTGAATTACCTTGTCTCCCTAGCAACATTGTATGATTGAGAGTAGGAACTTGATGCTTGGTAAGTTCTTGAAATTTAAATAAAGCTCATGGATTATTTTAAAGACTGTCTTAAGGATCATCTTAAGAAAAATAATGGAATATCAGAGCATTGAAAAGTCAGAATAAAATATCGGAAACAAAATGGAAGACCAGTTCCACTCAGCTCTTCCTTCCTCTCTTAGACTTCCCTCTTCTGCCATATCCTATAAACATCCAAAGTGTTCTGGGTACATTTGAACAGGATGTTTGATGATGACACTGTGATTAGACTTGAGTAGTCCTTGCCATTGTTCCTGTCCTTTACATTTTAAGTATGTGTTCTGTGCTCTTTGCGGTAAAGGTAAGAATAAAAACTCGTGGAGAAAATGATCCAGAGATCCTTTATCATTATGATTTTTAATATTCTAATCCTTAGGCATATGTGTATAGAGTTATGCCATTGCGAATCATTGTTTTGGAGTATGCTGTCAGAACTGTGCTTTAAGACCATAATATTTTGTAATTTTCCTTTATTTCTCTAATTTGTAAAACATTCCTATTTTTGTGGATAATTAGGTAGTTTCCAGTTTTGCTTTGTAGATAATGCTGCAGAGAAGTTCTTCGTGTGTATTTCCTTAGAACAAGTTCCCAATAGAAGACTTACTAGTAAAAACAAATTTTTTTCTTAACATTTTTTGTTATGGACACTGAAGAGTGCATAAAACACAATTTTTATCAAATAGTCCTAGAGTGAACACCTGTCTAACCACTGCCTAAGAAGGAATATTTCTGAACATATTTGCCAATTTAGTAGGTATAAAGAAGGTATCGCAAAGTTGCTTTAATTGACACTTCTTTAACATTTGAAGATATGTTTTTATGTGTGCTTGTTTGTGTTTCTTTTGAATTCTTCTGCATCTTTTGCCCATTTATTTTTATTACATTTCCAAATACTTGTGAAAACATTGGTTGAAATGAATTATGGTCATAAATAAAACTTCACAAATGTAGTTATCACTAATTTAGAAATAATGGTTCAGCCTAAGGCATGAGTTGAAGTTTTCTTTCATTACATAAAAATCATTTGTGTGAAATAAACCTATGAACATTTGCTATTTACATACCATTGATTAATGTGATATATCACAAATTATGCATTATCTATTAAAGTAAGTCTGATAATACCCAGTACCAAAGAATAGAGCTACTCAATACTATTTAAAGGAAAATACGGGCAGTCATGAGTCAAAATGTTTTTTTCCAGAATTAACTGTATGTAACATGTATTGAATTTTACAATGAGGAATTCAGAAAGCAACCAATGCATATTCCAAGAATGTGGTAATCCTGGTGTTTCATTTTTACTTCTTAATGCAGACTCAGGGAGGGTGTTGTCAGGTGTGCTTTTATATCTCAGGCCTCTAAGTTCAGAGGACATTTCCCCTCTGAAAGTTTTCATAAGCTAGCAAGCATTCCTGAGTTTGTTAGTTCAGCAGATTTAGCTACGCAGGGTGACTCTTGAGCTAGTTGATCATTCAAGCTTTAAGGGCACAAGGTTTGAACTCTATTTGAGAAGGGTCAGAAAAAATTAACACTTTGTAAGTCTGTGTGTCAGAAGAAATGTGAGAGGTAGAAGTATTAGACTGAGTTATTTTTTTCATTTTTCTTTTTCTCCACCATCAGACTATGTCTTAAGAACAAGAACTGTGTGTTAGTCTTTGTTGTGTTCATATCCTCTAGAACTGGTACAATGTAAACTCAGGAGGAGGGGATGGATAGATACATGGGCCTTGGGTTGGTCTCCATTGGTTTCCTGTAATCCAGTGTTCTCAAACTGTGATTCCCTACCAGCACATCAGCATCACCTCCTACTTGTTAAAAATGCAAATTATTGGACCCCACCCCAGACCCAAACTTGAAGGCTGGAGCACAGGTGATGGCAATGCCTACTAAGGTTGAGAAACGTTGCTGTTATCTAACCTGTTCTACCACCTAGTGGAAATTTGGGGAGTTGCATCTGGTAATGAGTTGGGGCCGGATTCTGTTGCTGTTGAATACATTAATTATACCAAGGACTTTCCTGTATCTAAGGTTACAGCCCATTCTGAATGTGTTCTATACTTTCCTCCTACTTTATTTCTAGTTATCATAGGGCATGTCATCAAGACATCAGCAGGCAGTCTGAATAAACTCGTCCTTACTGTTTTAGAAATGCCTTTAATTTGGTGTTGGAGTTGCTTTTATCACACTCTGGAATAATACACAACTATTAAATAATGACACTAAAGAATAAGCACATAGGGAAATGCAAAGACATAAGTGGGAAGAACAAGATTAAAAATGGTATACAGCATGATTCAAATTAATTGGCTTAAATATCGATAAGAACAAAATGAAATTAAATACATCAAAGGTGGCACTTCAGAAGGCTGAAGCTGGAGTATCACTTGAGGCCAGGAGTTTGAGACCAGCCTGGGCAACATAGTGAGACCCTGTCTGTACAAAATAATTTAAAAATTTAGCCAGGTATAGTGTCATGCACCTGTAGTCCCAGCTACTCAAGAGGTTGAAGTGGGAGGATTGCTTGAGGCAAGTTTGAAGTTACAGTGAGCTGTAATAATGGTTATCTCTTAAGGATGACATAGGTAAATGTTTTCTATATGCTTTTTTTTTTTGTATTTTCTAAGTTTCCTACAATGAGCATGAATTGTTAAGAATCGTTAATTTTTTTTTAGTTAGATTATACAGCAGTAGGCATGTTTTAACTCAAATTCTCTCTTTCAGGAAATATTAATGTTAGGTCCCTGTTCTGTATCAGGCATTGTGCTAGCAGGGCCACAGGTTCCCCACTCCTGTTAGGGCCTAGGGATACAGAGATGGATTGTGTATGGTCTCTGTTGCTGGGAGCTCATGGTTCTCTGGGATGATATACACACGAAACCCAAGAGGTATAATGAAGGAAGCACAAAGATTGGAGTTCTGCTTAGGGGTAATAACCAAGGATTCGCAGAGGAAGTAACCTTCCACAAGTGCCTAAGCTGATAGTAGGATTCTAGATACAGACATCCTGTCAGTTGCTAGTCTTTGTTAGCTGGTCCTAGGTTGCAAACAAACCTAGATGCGTGGTTGATGGGACTGTATCACTCATGGGAATTTTGGTAGTGTCTTATTAGGAATATATAAGACACTACCAGAATTTGAAGAGAAAATCATTAAACAACTGAAATTCAACATAAAAGGAACAGGCTGCTGGTGGTGGCAGCATAGTTTTTCAATCTCTCTGAATCCCCACGTGAAAACAGCAACTAAATAGCAAAACCAAAAGCCAATACTTAACAACAAAACTAAGTGACAGGGTAACCCAATGAATTCCCAAAATAAAGTGGGTGGTTCCACTGCCACCTGCTGCCACAAGAGCAACACTTGTGTGAGAGGAAAAGAAAGGCAGGCACAGGGACAGTGCGTGATGGGCCTGAGAATAGGAGAACCGAAAATAGGCAACAGGTGATCACGGAAGAGCTGGGCAGCCAATCCCATAACGTCGCCTGAAGCTGGGAGAGGTTCTGTCCTCTGCGTCAGTAGGTGCATGTGAGAGCCTGTGGTAAGAACACCTGAAAAGGCTGAGATGGCGTAGCCCTTATAAACTCTTGAGACTGATCTGCTGTCTTGTAGGACAGGGCCCCCTAGTAGGGAAAACTGGGACTAAAATTCCTAGGAGAGGACAGGGACAAGAAAGATCAAAGAGAGATGGCCTAGACTCAGGGGTAAGGACAGAGGCAGGAAATACCAGAAAGCAAGCTGCCATATTTTTGAACTCTATACCAAAACAACAGAAGAAGAGGCTCTGTGAAGGTCGAAAAGCTTACCTGAATGTACCCTTGTTCCAAAACGTCAGGAAAAATAAATTGTTATAAACAGTAGAAAAGTATTGGGGCCAAATTCCATACAAAGTCATTAAAAGAAAAACAATGCTAAGAGGGAACACAGAATGATTTCTTTATAGACAATAAAAACACACTAGGGAGGCGTCATAAAACAGATCAAGATTAACTTATTTAAAAACAAACTAAACTACATTAAGCAAGTGATATATGAAAGAACTGTACAAATCAGAATTAGAAAAATTCAAAAATGAAGTAAATTCAGGAAAGAACTAGAAATACTAATTACTAGAAATGAAGACTAAACCAGAAAGAACATACGAACTAAACAGATAATGCCTTAAGAGCTAAAAGATGATGCAAAAGAGAACTATTTTTAAATAAAAAGGAAATGAAGAAATAAACAAGATTTGAGGAAAACTGACAAATATAAGGTTGAAACAACATATTGGAAGTGTACCATGAGAATATAGACCCAGAGTGGCCAACAACAAAACATTCTATTAAATTTATTGAGCTTTTTTTTATTGGAGACAGTCTTGCTTTGTTGCCTCAGCTAGAGTACAGTGGTGTCATCACATCTCACTGCAACCTAAAACTCCTGGGTTCAACTGATCCTCCTGCCTCAGCCTCCTAACTAGCTGGGACTACAGGTGTACACCACCATGCCCGGCTAAATTTTCTATTTTTTGTAGAGACGGGGTCTTGCCCTTGCAAGAAATGCAGAATATTGTAGTTTTATGGCTTCAGATCTTAACGTTTGTCTGTAATCCATTTTGAGTTGATTTTTGTATGTGATGGGAGATGGGGGTCTAGTTTCATTCTTCTGCATATGGATATCCAGTTTTCCCGGCACCATTTATTGAAGAAGGTGTCCTTTCCCCAGTGTATATTCTTGGTACCTTTATTGAAATCAGTTGGCTATAAATATGTGGTTTTAGTTCTAGGTTCTCTATTCTGTTCCATTGGTTTGTGTGTCTGTTTTTATAACAGTAGCGTGTTATTTTGGTTACTATAGGGGAAATGCTGCAGGACAGTGGTCTAGGCAAAGATTTTTATGGCTAAGGCTTCAAAAGCACAAGCAACAAAAACAAAAATAAACAAATTGGACTATATTAAATTAGAAAGCTTCTGCCCAGCAAAGGAAACAATCAACAGAGTGAAAATACAATCTGTAGAATTGGAGAAAATATTTACAAACTATTCATCTGACAAGGGACTAATATCCAGATTATACAAGGAACTCAACTCAATGGCAAAAAACCCCAAATAAACTGATTTTAAAATGGGCAAAGGATGTGAATAGACATTTCTCAAAGAAGATATATAAATGACCCATAAATATATGAAAAAATGCTCAACATCACTAATCATCAGGCAACTACAAATCAAAATCACAATGAGATTTCATCTTACTTCAGTTACAATGGCTATTATCAAAAAGACAAAAAAAAATGCTGATGAGGATGCAGAGAAAAGGGAACTCTTACACACTGTTGGTGGGAATGTAAATTAGTGCAGCCATTATGGAAAACTGTGGAGATTTCTCAAAAAACTAAAATAAAAATAGTCCAGCAATCAACTATGGGGTATTTATCCAAAGAAAGGAAATCAGTGTATCTAAGGGTTACCTGTACCCTCGTGTTTATGGCAGCACTATTCACAATAGCTAGGATATGGAATCAAACTAAATACCTATTAACAGATGAATGGATAAAGAAAATGTATATATGCACAATGGAATACTATTCAGCCATAAAAAAGAATGAAATCCTGTCGTTCTTGGCAACATGGATGAGCCTAGAGGACATTATCTTAAGTGAAATAAGCCAGGCACAGAAAGACAAATATTGTATGTTCTTACTCATATGTGGGAACTAAAAAGAAAAATTGGAGGTCATGGAAGTAGGGAGTAGAATTATGACTGGGAACGGTAGCAGGGAGGGGATGCTGGGGAGAGGTCGGTTGATGGATTCATGGATACAAAATTATGACTAGGTAGGAGGCGTGTTCTCCAGCACTCTAGGGTCAAAATGGTTAATTATAATTTATCCTATATATTCAAAAAGCTAGAAGAGAGGTTTTTGAATGTTCACAATATAAAATGTTTGAGGTGATGGATGTGCTGACTCCCCTGATTTGGTCATTACACATTGTATACACACATTGAAGTACTACTCTGTATCCCATAAATATGTGCAATTCTTACATGTCAACTAAAAGGAAAAGGAAAAAAATAGAGTTGCAAGTGGCAAAAAAAAAAAAAGAAAAAAGAAATGTAGAATCTTGGGCCCTTCCCTGACCTACCAAATCAGAATTTAAGTTTTAACAATATCCCTAGGTAATTCATTTGCACATTAAAGTGTGAGAAGCACCGGTGTGGAGCAGCAGTCCCCAGCCGTTTTGGCACCAGGGACCCGTTTCATGGAAGATAAATTTTCCCCGGGCAAGGCGGGTGGGGGGCAGCGGGGAGGCTGAGCTCAGGCACTGATGTGAAATTCACATAATATAGCGTTAACCATTCTGAAGCGTATTATTCAGTGGTGTTTGGTACATTCACTGTGTTGTGCAACCATGATCTCTGTCTAGTTCCAAAACATCTTCATCACCTCCAAAAGAGACCTTGTACTCATGAAGCACTTACTCCCCAGTCTCCTCTCCCCCGTGATCACTTGAATTTTGACAAAGTTGCCAAAGCATAGGGAAAGAAACGTCTTGATAACAAATGATTATCCATTAACTGGATATCCAACTGGAAAACAAATGAATATCAATCCTTACTTCACACCATACACAAAGTTAACTGGAAATAGATTATAAACCTAAATGTAAATTCTAAAACTATAAACTACCAAAAGAAATACTGGAGAAAATCTTTGCAACCTCAGGGTAGGCAAATATTTTAAAACTAGAACACAAAAAGCACAAACCATAAAGGAAAAAATTGTTAAATTGTACTGTATCAAAATTCAAAATTTTGCCCTTCAAAAGACACCATTGTGAAAATTGCCTGTAATCCTAGCACTCTGGGAGGCCGAAGTGGGTGGATCATTTGAGCTCAGGAGTTTGAGACCAGCCTGAGCAAGAGCGAGACCCCGTCTCTACTAAAAAATAGAAAGAAGTTAGCTGGACAACTAAAAATATATAGAAAAAATTAGCTGGGCATGGTGGCGCGTGCCTGTAGTCCCAGCTACTTGGGAGGCTGAGGCAGAAGGATTGCTTGAGCCCAGGAGTTGGAGGTTGCTGTGAGCTAGGCTGACACCATGGCACTC